>CM076685.1:86522717-86830217 GCA_038501925.1 Xenopus petersii
TGGTTTTAATGTTACATATAAATGTTGGAGCCATTGACATCAGTATCTAGCTGGCTATTTAGATCCGGTGCAGTACTGTTTCTGATACCTGAAGAGTTAGAAGAGAACAAAAAGGGGCAGACAGATATTGCTTTCAGTAACAATTATATATACATATAACATTAAAATCATTGAACATCTTTCCTGTATAGTAGAAAGTTGCTTATGACTATAGAAACATCCCCATTAATCATTGAAATAAACTATATATATATATATATATATATATATATATATATATATATATATATATATATATTTTTTTTTTTTTTTTTAAAAATACATATACTTTTTTGTAAGACTTCTTTGAGAAGTCACTGTGTCTTTAAGGGTTTAAGGGGTGTGTCAGTGGCTAAAGGTGCACCTGCCACACAGGTAGGACAAGAATGGTTGCTAAGCAACTGTCAGGGGTGAAGAAAGGTGAGGTTGGATTTTTTTTTTTAATAGGCTGGTGCTTCGACTGACTTGGAACAAATTGTAATCAGAATTGTAAATATATATGGACTATGAACTGTTCTAATGCTGTCTAAATACACCCATATCTAAATGCAGGAGCGGGTATCTAGCGCTATTTTAATCTGAATCAATCCTGTGCAGGGTTCTATAGTGAGTGAAGTATAGATTAAAGCCCTCTTTGTAAGGACACAATGGGGGGAATTCACAAAAGTGTCGGTAAAAAAAGTAACCCAGAAGTGGCGGTCGACAAATTTGTAAGATGTCGTATGAACGGCAAATTCACAAAGGCAGATGTTACCATCTCTGAATGTCTCGTAAGTCTGACAATTTTCTAAAATGTCGTATATCTTTTCATCGTACAAACGACATTTACCAAGACTTTTTAAACGACAATCTGTCTGACATTTTCATTTTGGAGAGCCTAAAGTGTCTGAAAAATTGTCGGGAAAAAAAATGAGTTTACGAGTAATTCATAAAAATGACGGGAAAAGTGGCGATGAAAAAACCACGCCCACTTTTAACGACACTAATTCAAAAGTGTCGCACATGTCGGAAAATTGGCGGAGAAATGCTCTGTGAATTTGTCGGCTGTTGCTACGACACTTTCTATGACATTTTAAAGACATTTTTTCGTTCCCGACACTTTTGTGAATTCCCCCCAATGTGTTTCATTTCTGTTGCAGAAACCCCATATTGTCTCATTTATTTTTTGGGGGGTGATTCCTGTTCAAAGCATCGTTACAGCAATAACATAGGGTCTCATTTCTGCCATATACAGCTGGTAGAAGCAAAGTGCTTGCATAATTTGACAAGGACACAGTTGGGCTGTGAATGGTTAATAGGCTAGGATGCACTGTGATTGGAGGTGTCGATTGTAAATAGGGTGTTCTAATCTTCTAGTAAATTGGCATGCTCGGCTCATGCTGTCGAAGGTATTTCACAGAGCTGTAGGTAATGAGGAAACCTGTATAGGGTTTATTTTTTATCAAGAGAGTTCCCCTTCATTAATTATATGCAGGGTTATCAGTGCCTTGGTCCTCTGTGTATATTTGCAGGGCTGGGAGCTTTTACTCGTCTCTTAATAGTAAGAATAATGTAGCTTTTAAATAAAAGACAAAAACTGAGGTGGGATGTGTGCATATAGAACGCTTAACTACAATTAAGAAACAGAGAAATAATATACATTAAAGGGGTTGTTCACCTTTAAACACCTAATTGTTTTCAGATGGATCACCAGAAATAATGACTTTTTCCAATTACTTTCTATTTTCTATGTGTGACTGTTTTTCTAATATTCAGGTGTAAAGTGTAATTTTTCACCTTCTAAAGCAGCTCTGGGAGGGGGGGTCGCCGACCCTGTGAACTGTTCTAAATTGATACATTTAATTGATACAGTTCTTATCTTTGTCCCTGCTGAGCAGAATCCCTGAGCTTCATTACTGGCAACTGTTAGAATTGATACAATAGTTGCTGATACTCCAGAGATTCTGCTGAGAAATGTATCAATTAAATGTTGCAAAATTGTAACAGTTCAGAGTCTGCAACTGAATTACTGAGCTACCAGAGACAGGGACATTCAATTTTAAGCTTAGATTTTAGAAAAACAGTAAAAAAAATAAATAATTGAAAGTAATTGAAAAAAGTCTTTATTTCAGGGGAACAATCTGAAAACCATTCCAATCAGGGCCGGAACTAGGGGTAGGCAGAGTTGGCACGTGCCTAGGGTGCAAAGCTGGGGGGATGCCAGGCACGTACCTGCTCTGTCTCCTACCCCGTGTCCGGTCCAGTCTCTCCCCGATGGTCGGTGTCATCTCTTGCGTAAATGCGCTTCTGCGCATGCGCGATGTATCCAACTTTCGTGCATGCGCGCTGGAGGCAAGTTTTGGCCATGCGCAGTACTGAGCCGTGGCCCAACAGGTTGCCTAGGGCGCCTGGCTGGGTTGGCCCGGCTCTGCCTCCAATAAAAGGTTTGCCCAGGTGCAGTAACCCATAGAAAATTAGCAACTAAAAAGCTGTTTGTTGTGATCAGTTAATGCTACTTTTTGATTACATGTTGTAGACCTGTAGCACACTTGCCACCATTTATTACATAAACCCCTAAGGTGTCCAACACATTGACACACACAATGGGACAGCTTTATTAGCCACTAATTAACCTGCCTGTATGCTTTTAGGAAGGAACCTGAATAACAAGAGAAAACCCAACAGACACAGGGAGTGCATACAATCTCCTTGCAGACCTGGCTAGAATCAAACATGAGATGAGAGGGCTACAAATATGGATTTCTATCTCAATATATTGTTTGACATGTGGGGCATAATGTACAGACAGCATACACACTATACATGTATAACAAGTATAGAGATGCTGTTTCTTTAGTACCAATAATGCCTTTCTCAGCCATTTATGTATGAAGAGGGAATGTTATGCACAAGTAATAAGCCTTGCTTTCATTCAATGTTTAACTGTCTATTCAAGAGAAGGGCTTAGCCCTACTTATAAATAGTGTGTATTTTCCATTTATATACACACTTTACTGCAGATCCTGTGATCATTCCATTGCACGATGGAGAGGAGATGATCCTTACCGTTTGCTTTTCCTTGGAGACATAGTCGTCGATGAAAGGGGGAACATAAGTTCAATTTAGCAAAAAAAAGTTTGTTTTTTTGTAATTCCTGCACAGTGTATAGCAAGAAATACAGAAAGAAAGGTCAGTGATATTATTCTAGACTGCCTTGAGACATTATTTTAGCAGCGCTGCCATAGTTGACAAAAGGATTAGAAATGTGTCTTCTCATTTCCCCTTCCTGGTGTCTCATTAGCACCTTTCAGTGGTATGTCTGTTTCAAATAGATCACATATCTTAATGACAGCAAAAACAAGTTTTCAGGAGAATGCATGCATCATCAGCAGTGATATGTCCCGTTCTTCGCAAACATTAGTTTAAATAGTCCAAATAACCCCCTGCTCATTTATTTGTAATTCCTCCCGGTTAGTCATCAAACATCCTATAGCAAGGCATGGGTGTGGGTCTTAAAGGAGAACTATCGCAAAAATGAAAATGTAATAATAGCTTCAGCATGCTGAAATAATAAACTTTCTAAATACAATCAATTAAAAATTCTGCACCGTTTTTGAAATAATCAAATCTCGCAGCATCTGTTTCTCTTCATTCTGTCTTCATTCAGGAGTTAGGTGTCTTCTTTTGCCTAGAAGATGTATTGGCACTCACCCTATTAAAATCACCAGAAATCCTGTCTCTCTACATGCAGGATTTGTGCAAAAGGCAGTTATTTTATTTGTACTGGAATCAGTTATTTGAGTGAGCTCTAATGCATCTTCACGTAAAGGGAGCCCCCCCCCCCCCACCATAAGATATATTGGATCATTTATCTGACCCACAACTGCTGCATGAAAACAAATGCTGAGAGCGGAATAGTGAATATAAACTTTATTTCAGAAACAATACAGAATTTTCAATTGATTGTATTCTTATTTCAAAATGAGGAAGCTTGTATTACATTTTATTTTTCATGATAGTTCCCCTTTAAGGGCGAAATAGGTGAGCCAAAAATACTCTCAAGCACTTAACTTCCACAATGTATGTTCTGTTATAGGGGATTTTAAAGCTGCAAAAAAGGCTGTTTTTCTTCTTTTAATTGCAGGTATGGGATCTGTAGAGTGCTTAGATAAGGTGGTCTTTGTGCAGTTTGAATCACCATGCCTTATTAAGGCAATTAAAAAAAATTCTAAAAAAAAAAAAAAAAAAAAAAAACCCAGTAGGATTGTTTTGCCACCAACATCTAATACTGACAGAGAAAAAGTAAATAAGTCAGAAATTAAGAACTGTCTGCTTAAATAGGACTTTAGTATTGTGGGGCTTTCAGGTCTAATTCGTGTGCTGGGATGTAATCATACATCATTTTGCAAGTTTGTCTTATGCCTTTGCCAAATGCACAGGTCAGACTTTTTTTCGTTCTGTCCATCAATCCACTGGTCTGGATGCCAGTTATTCATTTGCTGTATCAGGGGTCTGGATAGGGTTGCCACCTTTGCCGGTGGCTAAACCCGAACACTGTGGGCGGGGCAGATATCATTGGGGACAGAGCAGTGATCTTGGGATGGGCATGATGACATCAGAGGCAGTCACAATGATGTCGTGGAGCTATGATGCTGGGTCAGGGTTATTGCATCACGTATATGCAAATAGCTGGATTTCTGTCCAGTTTTCTCAATGTTTTGAACAGACAGCCCTTTGACAAACTGAGATGTCCAGTTGAAACCCACACGGCTGGAAACCCCACCGCTATCTATTCTGCCCAATGAGTAAGACCAATCCTTTTACTACAGGAATGGGGTCTTTCATACAGAAATCAGTGATCCAGAAGGCTCTGAAATACAGCAATTCTCATTTAAAAAAACTATTTCTTATTTTGGATTGATTTCCTCATTTGTTTCTTTAATAACAAGAAATGAATTGCACTTCATAATAACTAAGCCATGTCAAGGTGAGTATCTTGGTATTAAATTGGTTTTCATTTGGCCAGATTAATGTTCGAGTTTCGGAAGGCTGAAAACCGAACAGAAAGTTGAAAAGTTTCTAAGGCCCCGAACAGGCCTTAGAAAAACCGAGCTGTTCAGGTCCAAACTGAACAGGTGGCAACCCTAGGTCTGGAGCTTGTAATTTGCCCCTGTGGTATTGCATCCCTCTGATAGTTTACTGGGCTGCTGTGCATAGTGCAGTCATTACATCTTCCTTCTATCAATCTTTTCCAGCCTAGGTTTAAAACCGTACCATGACTGGGGTGACTTTAAATGTAAAAAGTGCTAAATAGGATGAGGCATACCATAGAAATATGCTTCTCCTTGCTAAATTTCCTAATAATACACTAGGCAAGTAGTTATAGGTGATCCCATTTAATTATAGGAGCATACAAATTATATGTCTCACACCCTTCCACTAATATGAATTTGAGATTCCTATTCAGCTTAGAAGGAAAAAGCAGCATCTGGCTATGAATGGGCTGCCCTAAATGTACCAAGGATTTATTACACAAACTAGAGTCATGCAGCGGGTCGGGTACCCTCCGGTTACCCGCAAAAACCTGTGGAACCCTGCGGGTTGCAGCTAGAAGTTTGTGGGTGTTGGTATAGATGCGAGTCGGTGGTTCTCCGGGTTTGTGGTTCGGGTTGCAGGTCTTTACTCCTTTTTTTTTTTTTTTTTCTCATCACGCCTACTTCCAATGATGTCACTTCCAGGTTAAAATGACAGCACTTCCTGTTTTACTCCTTTTTTTTGTGATCACGCCAACATCTAATGAGCCAGCACTTCCAGTTTACAATGACAGCATTTCCTGTTTCTTGATGGTCAGCGGATCAGGTTGCAGATAAGGTACTTGCAGGTCGGGGTTGGGTAGCGGGTCCAAGCGGATAAGTTAGTGGGTTCGGGTTCAGTAACACATTGGTTCCGCGCAGGACTCTAACACTAACTGTCAGGGGGCATTGAAGTCACCCTCATCCAACAGATACAGCAAAGCGTTCATCCATCACAATTTATCACATTTTTCCCCGTAGGGCCCTTCTCCATGCAAATTTGTTATTTAGAAACCTGCATTCATAAGAATTCAAGTGTTAAAGGAACAGTAACACCAACAAATCAAAGTATTTTAAAGTATTGAAAATATAATTGCCCTGAACTGGTAAAACTGATCTTTTTACTTCAGAGACACTACTATAGTTTTTATAAATAAGCTGCTGTGTAGCAATGGAGGAAATTGGGGGGGGGAGGCTATATGACACAGGTTAAAGGACCAGTAACATAAAAAAATGTTTAAAAATTCGTTAGTGCACAACGAAAAATAAACACTAAGACAAAAGAAACTTTTAAATAGCAAAGCCTTTATTAAAAAATAACTTACAGAATGTCCACTTCCTGTCTGCTTCAGAAACGGCGAAAAGGCGACCATCCATCCTGCAACGATCAATTTCTTCTCCCTGGCTAGTCACTGACAGGCATCGCTTTCATTCACCTGCTGCTGTGTGTCTGTGGCTGCTGCTCCCGCTGTTTGCCCATGACTGGCTGCTGACACTGCTCCCTGCGCTGACTCTGCCAAGCCGTCCCTTTCCCATGGTCCAAGCGCAGGCGACACTTCAGTACTGGTTGCGGCGTAAAAACACTCAGCGCCAGGCTGATGCAACAGTGACTCATTGGCCGCAGAAAGCTTTGCGCACTCATTGGCGCAGCAGCTGCACATGAATCGCCGGCACCGGCGGGACAGAACCTCAGCTTCATGGCAGTTGGGGCAGTCACAGGTGGTAGCGCCGAGCTGTGGACTGCCCGGGCCTCCACCACTCCCTGCCCCAGCCGCTACCCCTCCGCTTCCTGCACTACGCCGCCACCAGTACTGAAGTGTCGCCTGCGCTCGGACCATGGGAAAGGGACGACTTGGCAGAGTCAGCGCAGGGAGCAGTGTCAGCAGCCAGTCATGGGCAAACAGCGGGAGCAGCAGCCACAGACACACAGCAGCAGGTGAATGAAAGCGATGCCTGTCAGTGACTAGCCAGGGAGAAGAAATTGATCGTTGCAGGATGGATGGTCGCCTTTTCGCCGTTTCTGAAGCAGACAGGAAGTGGACATTCTGTAAGTTATTTTTTAATAAAGGCTTTGCTATTTAAAAGTTTCTTTTGTCTTAGTGTTTATTTTTCGTTGTGCACTAACGAATTTTTAAACATTTTTTTTTTATGTTACTGGTCCTTTAAATTGTGGATAACAGCTTATCTGCTGTGTAACCTGAGCCTTTTCTCATTTGAATGGTGGCTGCCCCCATTGCTACACAACAACTTATTGATCTAAACAATAGTAATGTTTCTGCAGCAAACACAACAGTTTTACCAGTGCAGGGCAACACTGCATTATATTTTATATTACTTTAAAACAATTTAATTTTTTGATGTTACTGTTCCTTTAATCATCACCGAATGTAAAACATGTCAGCAGCCTTTGGCAAAGTATTGGTGCATGTAAAAGGCTTTCATTTCCCCCTTTCCATTGATCTGTATCTTCTAAGCGGACTTGTCAACAATATATAATTTTGTATTTTTAACCCCCCCTCCCCTTCTGCAGCAGTAGGATGTGCAAATGCATTTTAATAATACCGTCCATTCACATCTCCCTGCTGCCGCAATCCTTAGACCGGTCACCTCCTGTCACACAAAGGCCTTATTTATCTGCCATCAGCAAGGCTGAAGGATTTTTCTTTTCCTAAGCATGGAAGGAAGAGACGACTCAACCAGTAACTAAAATAATCTTTTTTTTGTTTTTTGGGGTTTTTTTTAGCGAAAGCATAAATATTTTAAGTGTTCATTTAAAGTTACGAATTCCGCAGGGATTTTTTTTTTGGAGAAAGTCACAATCCCTTATTTGAAAGATGAGCTTTTTAGAATGCATTATTTGTCTGACACTCTGTTATTATTAGCAGAGCTTCTTGGCAGGGGGATGGGGCGCCCAGAATACCCGAGGCATTAGCCTGGAATAAGATTTAGCAACAGCAACATTTTATCTTGTGCTTTTACTTTTGTACCTGACCAGACAATTCCTTTTTTCGGCACATGTGTAAATGTTTTTTTTAGTAATGTGAACTATAATAACATGTGGCATTTGTTGTGATATGACCTGGACTCTGTTCTGAAGCCACTTGTGTCGGTGAGGAAATGCTTAAAAGAGGTGGTTCACCTTTAAGTAAAATTTTAGTATGTTATACAATGGCTAATTCTAAGCAACTTTTCAATTGGTCTTTATTATATATTTTTTAGAGTATTTTTATATTTTGCCTTCTTACTCTTCCCAGCTTTCAAATGGGTTCACTGACCCCATCTACAAATTAATTATTGCTACTTGCTTTTTTGATGGACAATACAGTGATTGCAGGGGGAAGGCATTTTTTCCTGCACATTTCACATCCTGCTGTCTATTCCATAATGATTGCAGCAACCTGAACAGGATGTGATTAATCAGCACTTCTCTGCCAGTCACCTCAATGTCACTGTTACAATGTCCTCATTCATATACCTTTTTTATTGTCTGCATAGTGGTGTGAAGAGTTTCCTTTTTAAAATTCTGACGTAGCAAAATTCCCTTCACTGAGGGGTAAATTTATCAAGGGTCAAATAGAAAATTCGAATTTTCGAGTTTTTTTTTCTATGGCCAAAACTGTCAAATTACACTAGGGAATTGTTCAAATTCGATTCGAGTTTTTTTTTAAGAATTTGATTTTCGAGAATTATCATACACTGGCCTGGAAATCGACTATTCGCCACCTAAAACCTACCGAATTGATGTTTTAGTCAGTGGGAAACGTCCTGGGATCAATTTTGAGTTGTTTGCCTTCCCAAAACTCGAATCAAGTTTTTTAAAAATTTTAATCAAGCTTTTAGGGTCGAACCCGAGTTTAGGAAATTCGTTGTTTTTTGTTTTTAATAAATTTCAATTTGGTCAAGTTCATGGGAGTTTTTAAAAACTCATAAATTCGATCTTTGAATAAATAAATGTGCTTCTGATTGTCAGTGTTTTTTCCTGCAACTTTTAGGTTTGATTCAAGGAACATAGTTATTCTAGTAATATCACAACACGTACATAGTCAACCTGATATTTTTATGTTTTACACATAGTCACTATAGCTGCTATTTGCGGTTTCTGATGGTTACTCTGGTTTTTGGCTCTGCTTAGGGGAATGATCTGGCTACTACTAGGGAGTGACCAGGAAGGTCTCATATTTGTGTATGAGTTATTGTTGAGCATTTTGAAATAAAAATTGTTAGGCTTGCAGATCTAGCTCTCCAATGACAAACCCATGATGTTCAGGGGAGTTCTGGATGTAACTGAGCTCATTTTTACATCTGCCGCTTTTTTATTTCTTCATCCTGCTGCCCACTCAATGGACCATGCAAAAAACTTCTGTCTTCCCTCGCTTGGGCATTTAAGTTTCCACATGCTGGCGGCAGTGTGTACTGGTGTACAGCTCATAGACTTACTGCCGAGTATTTCAGCTTTCTATGTTGAAATGGTAACATTTGTAAACAACGAGAGCATGAACTGCCGGTCAGATCTTTATTGCAGTGATTCTCATAACAGTATGGACTCTTGTTTCCTCGTTCTCTAGTTCTCCGTACAGTGTGTTACGTGGAATAACAGGGAAGGGCAAAGATATTTGTACACTGTTCTGTATATTGAACGTTGTGTTCCTCAACATTGTGAGCACTGCTTTTTCCAGAGTATTTTATTATATTTACAGGTGTGTTAGGCCTATTGTTCATAGCTTAGATGTTATGGATGTTAGATTTGTTTTCTGCACAGGGATCCTTCTTTCTATATTGCACATGAGAGAGCTGTCACAATGGTTCCTCTGACAAGCTGATGAAACATCTCGTCCATACTCTAATAAATTATAATCATCCCGAGGACACAAATATTGGAAGAATCATTTCAAGCTTTGTATTTTTTCCTTTCCTATCAGATAAATTAGATCTCACTCAAATATGGATTGCAGTACAAACAAAATCCAACAAAATAACTGCCTTTTGCACAAATCCTGCATGTAGAGAGACATGGTGTCTGGTGATTTTAATAGAGTGAGATCTAATACATCTTCTAGGCAAAAGGAGCTCACCTATAAGATATATTGGATCTAACTTGTTATGGTTATCTAACACCCAACTGCTGCATGAATGAAGAGAAACAGATGCTGAGAGGAATAGTGAAGATAAACTTGATTATTTCAGAAACAATGCAGAATATTGCTTCAGAAACACTACTATAGTTTATATAAACAAGTTGCTGAGTAGCAATGGCGGAAATTGAAAAACGGCTATATGGCACAGGATAACTAATGGATAACAGATAACACCATTATGTTCTACAGAGCTTGTTTGCTATCTGGTGTGTAACCTGAGCCTTTTCTCCTTTGAATGGCTGCCCCCATGGCTACACAGCAGCCTGTTTATATAAACAATAATAGTGTTTCTGAAACAAACACAGGAGTTTTACTAGTGCAGGGCAACAGTGCATTATATTTTTATTACTTTAAAACAATTTAATTGTTTGATGTTACTGGTCCTTTAAAGGGGTTTTTCACCTTTGCCATATCTTTTAGTATGATATAGAGACTGATATTCTGAGATGATTTGCAATTTGTTTTCATTTTTTATTATTGAAGGTTTTTGAGTTATTTAGCTTTTTATTCAGCAGCTCTTCAATTTGCATTTTTAGCAATCTGGTAACTAGGGCCCAAATTACCCTATACTTGTATTCAATTATATATAAAAAATAAATAATGAAAACCAATTGAAAAGTTGCTTAGAATTGGTCTTTCTATAACATAATAAAAGTTACCTTAAAGGCGAACCACCTCTTTAATTGATTGTATTTACAAAGTTTCTTATTTCAGTATGATGAAGCTTATATTAAATTTTCATTTTCGCGATAGTTCCACTTTAAGGAAGTTTTTTTTTTTTTGTTTTTTTTTTTGTTTTTTTTTTTTTGTTTTGCAATGCAGATAGTTACATAGGATACATCTTCTGATCCATTATGCACATAACTGTGTGATTGGTGAACGGTGAACTTTATCATCAGGATTTTGACACTGGTTTAAAAGATAAAACAAACCAGACAGCGCTTGTAAGATTCTGCAGGTGTTCTTTGCCTCAACAGATCATTTATGAGGACTGGGCCTCTTCTTGTTTGTTTAACCCATTTTCTCTTGATTGTCATCTGCATTTTTATTTGCACACCTTTCACACTTATTTATCTCACAAAGAAAAAGAAACTGTGGCGTGCAAGTAACACAGCAGCCATGTTGGATAGCTTAACCATTTCTATATCCCCACCTCAAAAACATTGTGGTCAGACCAATCTGCAAGATTTGACAATTCACATAACTTTTGTATGTTTGTTCCAGTGTCCTTGTAAAAAAAATCATTTAGTCCTTTAGATCCGAATTGGATCTGAAAAGGATTGAATCCATGTGTTATACTGAATTTAATACTATGCCTAATTGGGACCTGTTATCCATGATTTGTATACCTTATATATCTAGAAAAGCATGTAAACATTAAATAAACCCAATAGTCTGGTTTTGGATTGAATAAGGATTAATTACATCCTAGTTTGGATCAAGTACAAGGTACTGTTTTATTATTATTATAGACAAAAAGGAAACCATTTTTTAAAAATTTGATTTGGATAAAAGGGAGCCTATGGGAGGCAGCCTTCCCATAAATTCAGAACTTTCTGGATAACGCGTTTCCAGATAATGGATCCCATACCTGTAATATATTTTATTTTGATACAGCGAAGCGCTATAAACTGATTATTAGTGCAGCAGGTAAAACCCAAAGGATTTCGGGTGTAACACAACAGCCACAGAAGTATTAGACTGACAGCTGCATAGATATCGATGTCCAGGTGTATAGAGTCTTTTGTCTGTCCATATTTCTTATACAGGTTTGTTTTTTTTTTTTATACGCTATGCTTTAGCTTGGCTTCAATTTATGAAACATCTCTAGGCATCATGAATTCCCGCTGCATTCCCAAGAACAACGTTGCAGAGTAGGATTATTGTTTATTACAAGGTTAGACTGAGGACTGTGTGTTTTGGCATCTGAATGGGCTCTCTGTAATGTAATTGGCACACTGCGCAGCATGAGTTGTTTGGACACAAGTGTGGTTTCCAACACGGCTATTGGAACAGATTTGTTTTCGACTTAAAAAATATTTATTTTTTTATTATTATGCAGGTGTAATAATTAAATATTCAAGTATATCATTCTATATAGTCTGATTAATAAACTGATAATCAACAGCTGACTGATAAATAAGACACTTTTGTAAATAAAGGTGCACACAATTCTAATAGGGCCCTGTTAGTCTAAACAATATGATTTATTATAGTCTAGCAGTAATTTAGTAGAAGGAGATCGATCTGTTGGTATATGATAAATTGATTAAAAAGGGGATCTGACGTTTGTCAATATACTGGAGAATAAATTATAAAAGGAGAGAAGTATCCCCTATTTACTAATCCCGTTACTTTACTAACACGGTTTCTATAAAACAACTGGATACTTGTGCTTTCTATAAACTAACGTTCTATTAAAATTAATAACAATTGAAATAAAGTCTTTATTTCCGTTGTTATTAATTTTAATAGAACGTTCATTTACAGAAAGCACAAGTATCCAGTCTATAGAGCAATGGCGTAACTAGATATTACTGGGCCTAAAGTTATGCCCCTGCTATTTGAGCAACATGGAAATTGTATTTGATTAGAGAACAAGTACCTACAGAGAGTATGAAACCCTGCACCCACCAAAAAAAATAAAAATGATATGAATGAAATGTTATGGAGGAAGCCCTTCCCTAAGCAGAAATCTTCCTAATATTCTGTTAGACATAATTCATATAAAAGCCAAATTCATTGTCTGTACATTATTTAATAGCATACATGAATTTGATAAAGAGAGGGAATAACTTTCAATCATTTATACCATTATTATTTTAACTGTTGTTGCTTCTCAATAACTCTTTCTTTATTGTTTTTGTATTTTAGTTGAAGGAATGACAGCCGCTCATACATCACGAGTACTTTATGAATAGAAGGAGCCAACAAAGAATACAAAATGACAACTGCTGGGATTGCAACACAAAAAACCTCGGTCCCATTGAAACATGGATTTGTGCACAGCGGACAAGGCATAATGGGTTCCAATTCATGCTGGACAAATCGTCATTTTGAAAAGTATGTCGAATTTAATCCTTAGAGACGTGTTGTGTTGCACTTCTGCCAAATGTACCTTTTTTAGTAGTAAAAGCAAAAAATGTTTTTTTTTATTTTATATGGTAAAAATGTTTTTTTGGTTTAGAAAATTTAAATTGTGATCCAAATAACTTCTTATATATGCTAAATCGTTTTTCTTTGTTTTTTTGCAGTGCATACACTCTAAGCTGCAGTTTAAGGGCACCTTCTCGGCATATATCAGGCATTGGTAAGTATTTATATGATGCAGGCTTTAATAATTGAGTCAGCTATACATACAGAAGACTTCAAGTTTAGAAAGTCAAGCTAATGGAATTTAGAGTATGCACTCCATTTTAGGAAATTATTCAAATGGACAGTGTGTAGATTGTACAGGTTTATTGTTAAGATGTTGATCAGTTCACTGTCTGATTCAAAAAATAATACAGAATTCAGGGAGCTATTCCTGTGCTTTAAAACATAATTCTTTGTGACAACTAATTGAATTCTTATTTTACATTTTAGGCCACATTTCAAAGCCAATCATGAATGGACATTGCTATTCTGAAAATTGCATGAATGTACATTTGAAAAAAACAGGGTTTCTTCACCTTGACATCCCAATTGTAGAGAATTTATCTACAAACTATGTAGAAGATCACATTGTTTCTTCCTTGAAAAAACTATCTATGAACAGTGGATCTGGTAGTGAAAAAACTCCTCCACTTACGCCTGTCAAAAGTGGACCACCGCAGTTTTCTGCCATCCCTTCACACGATCGAAGTTCAAGGCCGCTTCCTCCCCTTCCAATATCAGAAGATCATTATTTAGATGATGCAGACAGTGAGGTAGAATTCATCACAAGTTCTGATACAGACTTGCTTTTACAAGATAATAGACCGTTAGCCTTTAAGTATGGAGTTCCAAGCAGGCGAAGCTTCAGGGGATGTGGACAAATAAACTATGCCTATTGTGATCCACCATCTGTAAATAAACCAGCAGATGAGAGTCCTACATCTAACCAAAATGGACATACACCCAGCTCAAAACCTCAGAAATCTGAGCAAAGTCATAGGAAGCTACGACGATCTCATTCAGGACCAGCTGGATCTTACAATAAACCTGCAATTCGTATAGGAAGCCATGTAAATAGGACTTCCCCTAATTCTGATGAAGAAAAACCTGAAGTTCCACCAAGGATTCCCATACCTCCTAGATCACTAAAACCTGATCACAGGAGGTGGTCAGCAGAAGTTTCTTCAAACACGTACAGTGATGAAGATAAACCACCTAAATTGCCACCAAGGGAACCTCTTTCAAGAAGTAACTCTCGTACCCCAAGCCCAAAAAGTCTGCCATCTTACCTCTATGGGATAATGCCCCCAACACAGAGCTTTGCACCGGATCCAAAATATGTTAGTAGCAAAACTTATCAAAGGCAAAATAGTGAGGGATCTGCCAGTAAAGTCCCTTGTATTTTGCCCATCATTGAAAATGGTAAAAAGGCCAGTTCTACACATTATTATCTTCTTCCGGAGACCTCCTGCTTAGTGGGGCAGATCTGAAATGTACGTTATGGAAGCAAAAAAGCATTTTTGTTCTAGTGACATTGGCATATCTTTCACCAAAGTCAGATGTCGAGATTAATCTAGACCTGGTCAACCATGGAAAGTATAAACATTTTTCTGGTGTCGTTTCTCTGATGTCGTTCAGGTTGTGGCCGGAATGCCATAGAAAGGTCACACTATCTTCAGGATGTTACTTAAAATGTTGTACACTGACTTGTAAAGAAAGCTAAATAAATACTTCTCCTATTGAGGAAGTATGTACAATAAGCTTCAGGTTCTGCTCTTCTATTCTTCAAACAAATAAAGATTTGATTGAAACCGAGCTGAAGCCACACTGAGCCTGCAAATGTCTGCCCCATTAATGTACAAGGCCTGCTGTCATGAAAACCACATGATGGATAGGCATGGAACTGCTAAGTCAATGCTGAACAATTATTTACTGTGCTTAGAGGAGGGTTTGTGTTGGCCAGGGTTTTTTTGCAGTTACAAATGAAAGAAAAAGGACTGCTGTGTTTAACATGGAGCGATTTTGTGAAGGAATAGAGCAGTATTTGTATATCCTGCCTTTGTGTTTAACACTTTCTGATCATGTTCGACACTTATTCAACAATTGTGAATTTCTCTATCTGTATAACACCATTCTCAAATTAGCCGTTTCCACAAATGCCCAACAGGCTCCATAATGTTCATCTATTCTGAAGCTACAGATACATTGAATTTCTAAGCTCTGTCTGCAATGCATTTTTTTCTTTCTACCCTTTTTATGGACAATTGGCACATGCTTGCGTCTGTGTTTAATAGTTTGCAATGTCTGCTCAGTATATATGTCAGAAGGTCCAACGAAAGAATAATATGAAGAAAATTCAGTGTTCCCCCTCCCCAGTAACGTTTAAATAGTGTTTATTCTTCGTTGCCAGTAAATTCACTCACTTTAGCTGTTAATTCTGATTTTGGTTTTTATATTCTTTTCTAGTGTATAATGAATATGTTGCACAAGCTGGACTTGTGTTTCTGTCATCTATTCAGTATTTTGGCTCTTTTTGTATTCTGTAAGCAAGTCTTTATTAGCTAGGGCACATGAACACAAGCAGTAGTTTCAAGGCATCTCAAACTCTCCTTCTTAAATGCTTGAGATTGATAGTCCCGATATTCCAGGTTGGACTTAACATCCAAATACTTGCTTAGACCAATAACGGAGTGCTTACAGCAGTAATTGAGGAGTTTGTGTGTACATTTGTGTCCATATTTGTAGGTGTGTTTCTTGTCTGACTGTGTATTTGTCTATATGAGGAAATATTGACTAGTGTATGACTGGTGATAAAGAATGTACTGGGTTAGTTCCCTTTCTATTATAAAGACCTGGCTGGTGATTGTTGTTAAGACATTTTTTTTTTTTACCCATTTTCTCAGGTTTATTTCCAGGAACTAAAAAAAAAATCATACCCAAATGAAAGTATTTGACCTGGTCAGGAACATTTACCTTTTCGAGATGCTTTACTGGGCTGGCGTGTGGCTTGTACAGTATATGTGTACTCGTTTAAAATCAATAATTAAGGCATATTTTTAATTCATTGATGGCTAGGGTTGCCACCTTTTCTGGAAAAAGATACCAACCTTCCTATATATTTATCTATTTTTCCCTATTCATAACATTGGGATCAACCATAATTTTTACCGGGCAGGTGGCAACCCTATTGATGGCCACCCTGTGACGCTTGTTCTGTCTAGCTATAGTTCTTGACGTTCACCAACAGTTCAGCAGCCAAAAGACCACAGGCTGGACATCCCCAAATGATGGGTTCAGGGTTACTAAACTATGCTATTAATTACTGACACTAGAACATGTACCCAATTAATTTTTAGTAATCTTACAACATAAGAAACCTTAGTTAGCTTTGTCCAGGATTCATTTGCAAGCCAAATAAAATTGTTCTATATAAAGATAAATTAATCACCTCCCTACTCTAAAGGTGGCCATAACTGGGCTGAGCAGTAATGTACCCTACATGATTGGCTTATGGGATGCTATACAGGAGGTCTCACACAAAAAAAAAATATTATTCTTTGTGCTTGGGTTTTCTGCCCAGAACTGCAGGAAGTGAAATGGAGCTCTTTTTCACTTCCTTTCTGCTGACCAATGGAAATATTCCACCAGGACAGATAATCCTTGATCCTGCAGAATCCTAGGATTTCTTAATGGCCTCCAACTTGCCATACTCAACCAATGTGTCCAACAAAATCTGGCCACTTTTAGAGGTCATTGTATTTTAACCCATCAGACAAGTTGAAGGCTTGTTCATATATATATCACCAATAATGTGTAACGTGCCTTTCTATAACAAAGCTGCTTGCTTTCTTTATGTATTTTCACAGACTGCTTTTTCCCATTTTAATTCAGTGGGAGGCGATTTTGGGCTGATTTAGAAGTTTTCTGTCTCAGTCTGTAGAATGTTGTAACTGAAATAGAAGAGGTGCTGCTGTCTGAAACAGGTTCAACACTTTATCTGTCTCTGTCTTCATTATCCAGTGATACCCATGCTGTTTACAGTTCAAAATGGATGGTTGTATAACCGCTATTTAAGTTGCCATGTTGTACTACAAACTAAATGAAGGTATAAATGTTATGCTAGAGTAAATGCACTGATATAACTGCATATGTACAGTATTTGACAATTGTTTTTTGCTTTTTTTTTTAATACTGTGTTATGTCTTTTGAAATTAATAAAAGTATAATATTTATGACACATATAATGTTGTTGTTGGTACATTTTTCAGAAAGGATAAGAAATGGCTTGGCTAAATATTGTACAGGTATGGGACCTGTTATCCATAATGCTCGGGACTTTTTCTTCAAGTAATGAAAGGATTTAAGCACAGGAGTCCGTTTTACTATACAATACAATATTTACTGTGTTAATAACAAGGATTAAACATTGCAGCATTAATGTTACACTAGGGGGTCATGTGCAAGTCTCTGTTAGTCACATACACAACCTAAAGCAATAAGTGATTGGTGCAGGACTGGATAAGGGACAGACTAATTGGAATTGACCATTTACAGGCAGAGCCATGGCAGAATATACATCCAGTTAGTATTTTAAGCCTCTATATTTAACAAATAATAACATTCATAGAGGGGGAAAAAAGCTGTTTTTGGGAACATCAGGACAAAATTGTAATGTAAAATCAGGGAAATGCACCCATTGAAATGCATTATAAATTGGTGGGACCACAAATAAAAATGTAAAATGCGGGAAAACTTAAAATCAGGGACTTAAAATCGAAGTTTTACTGTAATTGATAGACTAGTTATGTCCTACAATATCAATATGCCCTAAAAATCAGTTTTGTTAATATAAAATACCAGCTAACATTATTATAGTTAACCGTATCTGGTCCTGATTTGCAACTATATATATATATATATATTTTTTTTGATCATGAAATGTTCAGTTGTTTTTTTTTGACCTGCAAAGTATCTGTTGTCAGCTAGTGGGAAATCAATAAGTACCCAAAGGCTTAAAAGAACAGTGTGTGTTTGAGTATAGCACTATTTAGTATTGCTTCCATTAATAACGACAAAAATACTGACCACTATTGGTAAAAAAAAAAAGGCATGAAAGAGAGAGCCCTGTTTGCTGTATGTTCATGTATAGTCAATCACAAAAGCAAATAAGACCAGGCAAGTCTGGAGGTCAGTGAGCTGTGAATTGCAGCCAGAGAGGCAAATCCATGTTACTGTAACTATACTGGACAATGGTTACATAGTGCTACATTGCAATATTGTATAGTGAGGAAATATTGTATGAATAGAACTGAAATGCCTGGTAGCAACGCCATTATGTGTTGTTGGAGGGGAGGGAAACCTGCAGCCATGGAAGGATAATAGATATTTTCATTGCATATAAACCTATTCAGGTTCTGATCCTGGCAATGCTAATTAGAGATTGCAATTACATCAATATATCTAGATATTCAGTGATGAGACCTATAGGTCTGCCCAAGTGCTTCTAACTGCCTTTCGGATCTGCACACCATTTCCATATTGACTGGCTTACCTCTTTGGCTGTGTGGAGCAAAGGCGCAGCCTTAAAGGGGAACTATTGTGAAAATTAAAATATAATATTGGCTTCAGCAAACTGAAATAAGACTTTCTAAACAAAATCAATTAAAAATTCTGTAACTTTTCTGAAATAATAAGAGAAGTTTATGTTCACTATTCCTCTCTCAGTATCTGTCTTCATTCAGGAGTTGGGTGTCAGATGAATGATCCAATATATCTTATAGGGGGGAGCTCATAGTGCCTGGAAGATGTTTTAGAGCTCACACTACTCAAAATCACCAGAAATCCGTCTCTCTACATACAGAATTGGTGCAAAAGGCAGTTATTTTGTTACTGGAATCGGTTATTTGAGTGAGCTCTAATTCATCTGCTAGGAAAGGGAGCCCCCCTATACGATATCTTGGATCTAACAGTCAAATATCTGACACCCAACTGCTGCATGAAGACAGAATGAAGATGGAACAGATGCTGAGAGAGGGATAGTGAATATAAACTTGATCATTTCAGAAACAATATTTAATCGATTGTATTTAGAAAGTTTCTTACTTCAGTATGAGGAAGCTTATTACATTTTCGCAATGGTTCCTCTTTAAGTAAAAATAAGAACCCTGGGGGGCTACATCTGGCTCCCAGGCCAATCTATCTGAACAGGTCCAGCCTACGTTTGAACCAAAAAACCTTAGTTTGAATAGAACTGGACCATGTTGGCCACCTCCCCATATCTTAAAAAAGCTGTGCCATTTGTCAGGTTTCTGCAACTTCTAAAGTCATTTATTGTGCCAAGGAAATAATGTCCTAATTTAGCCCTGTATGGGACTTGCATTGTGTCCCATTATATGCCACTCTGACACCACTGGATCTGCTTTGGATGGTTCTAGCAAAGTATTGATGTGTGAAAACCCTAATAACCCAGTTACATAAGGCAGGGCATGTAGTGTTTTTATGGTTACGGTTGTAATGTGACTGCTCCCTGCCAAGGAATATGGGATTATATAATAACTATGAGCACTTGTGTCAGCACTAGAATTCAAACAAAACTCAAGCTACAAGTACCAATAAAGAACCTGCTGATGAACTAACTACTAATGTCCAGCACTCCAGACAGGCGTGTCTCTCCCATTAACATTAATGATTGACGTTCCTATGTATCGACCTATCCTATAAATCCCCACCCTGTGTAAAATCAGCATATTGATCTAAGCACAACAAGGAGAGGCACATAATGCTGTCCCTGCCCACGGGGGAAGCTTCTGCCATGGATTTCTTGTCCTCTCCTTGTTTGTCTGTGGGACTAGAGCAAAACTACCTGAGCTAAACAAGCCATTACTAGTCCTGGGATCTAAGGGGGTGGCACAGCACAGATACCATTTTTTTTATCAAAGAGGAAAAATAAATTGCAGTGCTAAATTGCCACATATGCACTGGCAAAGGGTTGCTGGCGAAAACAGGGACGTGAGTTATTGGGGTGACAAGGAGTCAACTAATACATTTCTTATTGGGGCCCCAGGTCCTTAAAATGTACCCATGCTCTGGGATCTACTTAAATTCCCATTAAAATGTGAAATGCATAAATGAATGTATGGCAATGTCATTCACAAAATGGTTTAAAGGAACAGTTCAGTGTAACAATAAAAAATGGATAAATAGAAAGGCTAGGGTGGAAGGGTGGGTTAGCAGGGCAATGTCGCTTACAACTATGAATACAGAAAATAGATTTAAGGATCAGTTCTGTGTAAAAATAAAAACTGGGTAAATAGGCTGTGCAAAATAAAAAATGTTTCTAATATGGTTAGCCAAAACTGTAATGTATAAGGGTAGGACTACATGGCCGACTTGGATGCGTTTCTGTCGGATCCGACACTGGGCGGCAAAATTCCCGCGGTACGTCGACGGGAAACAAGCTAAGTAATACAAAAGTCGGATGGTGTTGCAGCGTTCGTCTGACGCAACATGACTGTCAGGTGCAGACGCAGCGTGCATCATTTGCATTCGACAGTCGTGTCCGACAGTTATGATGGAGATGAAAAGCAGGAAGTAGTGTTCTGGCTATTATGTTACACATCCAGTCACTCCAGTCTATACATTATATTCAGGGGCGCTCCGCCAATGAGGCGAGTTGAGCAACTCACCTCAGCCGGCAGCACCAGGTAGGTTTCCAGGGGCGGCAAAAAGCTTTAAGAGCCAAATTTCCGGTTTTGAAACCATAAATTTGGCTTCACTAGAGCGAGAATTGCACTCTTTGCACTAGTGTTCCTGCCAGCGAGGGGGCCGGCATTTGAGGATCCGCCTCAGACGGCTTCCTCATAAGAATCAGCGTTAACTATATTGGAAATATTTTTTATTTTGCCCAGCCTATTTACCCAGCTTTTATTTTACACTGAACTGTTCCTTTAATCTAATTTCTGTACTCATCATTGTAAACTACATTGCCCTGCTATCCTACCCTTCCACCCTAGCCTGGTGCTCTGTGGCCATTGGCAGCCAGATACAGTATGAAGATCCCTGTTACCCTAATTTTGGTAAACAATGTTGAAAAAGACATGGCTTATATAACGTTACAGCAGCACCTGCTCACACATATATACAGAATTGATTATTTGACAACTATGATTGAATAGACATAAATACATATACAGTAAATGGCGGGAAAAAAACAGTAAGCTTTACCCTGATGAAGATCCCTGTGTAGATTGCTGTTATGGTGATATTGTTTGTTGTATAAATGATTGGCTACTAAAGAAGAAGAGTGCTTCTGATTACTTATAAACTCATTGTACTGGTTCTGTGCTTCTGCTGATTCCACTGGTGTAATGCAAAACATGGCCAGAACTAGGGTCACAAATATGGGGACCACCAGGCACATACCTCTCCTGCTGCATTCCCTGAATCCATGCCCTTGTGTCTCCCCCCCCCCCCACTGGCAGCTTTTCTTGTACTAATGGTCTAT
Organism: Xenopus petersii; assembly: GCA_038501925.1. NCBI lineage: Eukaryota > Metazoa > Chordata > Amphibia > Anura > Pipidae > Xenopus > Xenopus petersii. The sequence goes on from CM076685.1 coordinate 86,544,581, forward strand.
TGCTCATGAGTCACGCTCTTCTGAAATGAGTCCTGGAGTTTCCATAATTGAAATCACCATACCTTAACTCTGTTAAAAATCATTCAAACGTATTAAACCCTGTAGGACAGTTTTGGGCTTATACTTGTAGCGCTATAGTAAAATGTCTTTACTGTGGTCAGTTTTAGCTACTTTCAATGTGGGATCATGCCACAAATGAGGCCCTCTCTCTCAGGGGTAAGCCCTCGCAACGGGGTGGAGGCAGGGTGTAGTGCAACTGTAACCAGGTGCAATAGCAAAAAAAATGCTATTGCTTAACCATTGAACGGTCTTTAACATAGCACATAGCAAATATCCATAATGGAGCTTAGAACAATCAGACAGCATAAAGGTAGCATATACTCACAGTACCAGTAAAGGCTAAATCCCTGCAGGCCAGGGAATATACAGTAGAGAGAGTTGCAGCTTGTGAGGGGTATTGCCCAGTTTTCAGGATCTCTTCGAGTGGCAGTCTAGGGGAATTCCTATCATCCCTAGTCTCAACACTTTGGTCCCTACTCTGGGTCAGTAATACCCTGGGATCTTAATCCCTCTTATATCCTCGGCGGAGCCTTGAGCTGCTTAACTATATAACCTCTCTAGAGTGATCTATAAACGAGTATGCTATCACTTTACTAGGGCCACTGATCCTAGGATCACAATACCCTTTCCCTTCCAGCCTGCTTGGTTGGGCTAAAGCAATGGACCCAGACCTCGTGGTTCCTAAACCTTTTATACTCTGGCACAATGCCATCTGGTGTACACTGTGAGAACTACAGGGGTTACATAAGCACAAGGTCCCCATAAGGACCCACTTAGGCCTCCATATTACTAGGGATGTGCCTGTCAATAATGTGTAAGGGTGTCTAAATTTTCACATCCCTACATACTGATACCCCTTCATTTCTGCTGGAACTCCAGGTGCTGCACCTAATATATAAAATATAATTAATATATAAAAGAATGAATAGGATTGACCCTGGCTGATATTTTACTGGCCTAACTGGTAAAATAGCAACCAATACCAGTCTGGTATTATAAACTTACCAGTCTACTTGCTAGTAAGTTTTTATTTTCTAGTCCACCCTAGCACACCACCGATCCTCTACAGCAGTGGTTTCGAACCTTTTTTGTGCCATAGACCAGTTTAAAACAAGACAATTTTTCTAAACACTGGGTGGGAGGGGTGATGCATGGATGTATTTCAGGCCTACCAAAAATCAGTAGAAAGTCTCCTGGGCTTTGTACAGCTGTTATGGCAATGGCATGTCAAGGAGCTAGGATTGCAGGTAATTGGGGCCTTAATTATTTTTGCAGCTATTATAGACCACAGCCAGGACCAGAGGAGGACTGGTTCGGCACAGCCTATGGCCTGGCACTGGCCAGCACACCCAAATTCCCTCTCTGAGCTCCCCCTCTAGCCCACAGACTGCTGCTCAACAAAATTCCCTTCAGATTAGGCCATTGATGTAATTGCTTTGTCCCATTTGTGACATTAACACACCCCTTACATAATGAACCTGTCCAAGCCAGTATTGTAAGTTCCAAAAGGTGGCAACCCTAACATTTAACCATGTCATTAGCTTTCTAAACCTATGCTGAGGAGCAAACATGCAATTTGCTTCAGTTTTAGGATGACTGATCCTACTTACAGTTCTATTATGGTGATATATACAGGATCTCTTAGGGCTCAATCACTAAAGGGATTCATTTCTGTCATGATTTTTATGATGAAGTTTTTATTTCTAAATTACACTGTTTGTACAATAATTTACTCTGCCATATAAAATTTCATTCCTGAACCAGCAAGTGTATTTTTTTGTTGTAATATTGGTGTGTAGGAGACTTCTCAGGTCATTTTGCCTGGTCATGTGCTTTCAGAAAGAGCCAGCACTTTAGGATGGAACTCCTTTCTGGCAGGCTGTTGTTTCTCCTACTCAATGTAACTGAATATGTTGCAGTGGGACCTGGATTTTTACTATTGAGTGCTGTTTTTAGATCTTCCAGTGAGCTGTTATCTTGTGTTAGGGAGCTGCTATCTGGTTACCTTCCCATTGGTCTGTACTGGGTGGGGAAATGGAGGGGGTGATATCACTCCAACTTGCAGTAAAGAGTGACTGAAGATTATCAGAGCACAGGTCACATGACTGAGGGCAGCTGGGAAACTGACAATATATCTAGACCCATGTCAGATTTCAAAACTGAGAAACTGATTTCAGTGCAGAATTCTGCCGGAGCAGCACTATTAACTGATGTATTTGGGGAAAAAAATGTTTTCCATGACAGTATCCCTTAAAGGAGAAGGAAAGGCTAAAACTAAGTAAGCTTTATCAGAAAAGTCTATATAAATACACCAGTAACCCCTCAAAGTAATGTTGCTCTGAGTCCTCACAACACAGCATTTCATTCCTTATATCGTGTACACATGGGCTTCTGTATCAGACTTCCTGTTTTCAGCTTATACCTCCAGGGCAGGGCTTGAGCATGCTCAGTTTGTTCTTCTCCCCCTCCATCCTCTCCTCCCTGCTGTAATCTGAGCCCAGAGCTATGACTGAGCAGGGAAATGCAGGCAGGAAGTGATGTCACACCAAGTGAATATGGCAGCTGCTATCCTAAACAAACAGAGAGAGTTTCTAAAGCTGTTACTCAGATATGTTAAAGCATTCTACTGAATAAATATAGTGTTATAGCTTGTTCTATTGTGGCTAATCTATTGACCATAAACTTCTTCGGTACCTTTCCTTCTCCTTTAAGCATTTGTGTCAGGGCCATGCTGCCCAAGGTGCAGTGCTGGTGGAAGTAAGGCAGCCAGAGGGCAGGCGGTAATAAGATTACTTAGCACCATGGCCACTCTGGTACTTCCTAATTTGTGTATGTAGGAGGCAGGTAAGGGACAGACGGGGGACACCTATTGCCCCCCTCAGCCCACCTCTCATGAATACAGTGTTGCCAAACACAAGCAGTGCTTTTTAGGACAGCTGACATACTGTAGTTACAATGGGATGCTATTTACATCAACTGAATAAATCTAAAGATGGCAGTTCAGTGGCCACAGTTTATAGGTGTGAATTTTCTCTGCACAAACCTACAACCCGCACATGTTCCTACTTACACTAAAATACACGATCATTCTCATATTGTAATTATATACTTGGGGTGTAGGTAGGTAAAGTTACATCATAATGGGTGTTGCATGCATTAGAAACTCATAGTGCCTCCCTAACGTGGTGTAATCGCATACACACCCTTTTCCGACTTGTTACTTAACAGCACAGCCACATAACATATTCTGGAAACATAAAGGAACTCGGAGGTAAGACATGAACAGATTTCCAGTAGTGTTAAACTTGGGGACTGCGATGCCTAAGTCTAAAAACCGTGTAGAAAGTAATTCAAAGAAAATGTATTTTAAGAGTGAGCAGCAACTTGTTATCCTACAAGTGTATACAGAATTCTCATTGACTGTACTTTAACACAAAATACAGTAAATGTGTGTAACATTCAGGTATGTGGTGTCTATGTTTGTTACTCTATCACTTCCTTATTATTCAGCTTTAGACTTAAAACATGGACATGAGTTTTGCAAATAATAATACTTTTTAGTACATCATATCTTATTTGGTGTATTTTTTTTTTTTTAAATGCCCCCCGCCACGCTAGGCTACCCAGAGGGAGCTCCCAGTTCAAGCAGCCATGTCCGGTCACTCGCATTCGCATAATGAAAAGCTCAGTATGAGTATGCGTTTGACGTCATTTGCGCATTATGTGCATGCGAGTGACTGGACATGGCTGTTCGCATCGGTAGTAGCATAGCGCTGGAGGGGGGCATTTTTTTAAAAAAAAACTACTGTTATCCCCAACCGGAATGCGGGCTCTATTAGCCCGCACCTTTGGTTGGGGATAACATTTTTACCCAACAGGTGCCCTTGAAAGAAACACACACATACAGGATTCTTTGTCCCCTGTTGCCTCTATCCATATCCCGCATATATATTAAGGGAAGGAACATAAGAGGGACAGGAGTTTGTATTCCACTCACCCATAAATAGCTTTAGCATAATATGAGATGGCACATAATCTGCTTGAAGTTTCCTCTTGAGGCAACTTCAAGCGATTTTGGAAGACTGAAGCCACACATGGGTTTTAATTTACATTTTTGCTGTTGGGAAAGCTTTAACTAGATTAGTCGCCTGCTAGGGTTGCCACCTTTTATAAAAAATGTTACCGGCTGCTGGGGGGGTGGGGCCTCAAATGGGCGGGACGTGACATCAAAAGGGGCGGTGTGACATCAAAAGGGGCGGGGCCATGCAACGGAGACCCGCAGACGCTAGAAGAGGCAAAAGAAAAGGTAAGTTGCAGGGGATTGGGGGCAGGCCGAGGGCTCTTTTGATCATATTACAAATTTACCGGCAGCTACATTGCCGGTAAATTTGTAATACCGGCCCCGGCCTTGGCAGGTATTTTACCGGCTAGGCCGGTAAAATACCGGCCGGGTGGCAACCCTATCGCCTGCAGAAGCAGAGATTTATCGTTGGTGATTAATAAAACCTCTTATTTTTGTTCTCATGATACTGTCATTAAATGTATCCGTCACCATAGCATCAACCATTTCCTTAATCTGAGATACTGGATGATATTTGCCGATACATTCATAATGGCTTGCTATTGCTAATTGCCTTTCTATTTTAGCAACATATTTCAGCCTATCCATTATCACTATTGTCCCACCCTAGTCCACCTCTTTTTATTACAATTTCATTATTACTTTGTAAAGCTTTAAATGCATCTCTCTCCTTAAAGGTGAGGTTGTGTTTATGAGGAACACTCCTCCCTTCCCAAACTTTCTTGACTTCCCAAATTAATAATTAATCCTTTTACCTCCTCTGCTAGTAGCTCCTGTGTAAGTATTGTCCTCAAGGAAAATGGACTTCTCCTTCACAAAAGGAACTTGAGATCCCCCTTCCATGTACAAAGCTGTACCAAAAGCAGTTGTTTTGGGCACAGATTTGGCTTGATTTATACAAAGATTTATATGCCCCTAAGGCTACCCCTAAGTGCAGATTTTTCGTCTGTCTACACAAATGAGGAACCCGTTAATGAAGGTTTCCTTCTTAATAGTCCCAATTCTAGTAATACAACTAATGATGCATGGTTCACACATGAGGAAATTTAAAAGAGACTAGAACATGTTAAGATAAACAAAGGTCCAGGGCCAGATGGTATTCATCCGAGGGTACTTAGCGGTCTTAGCTCTGTGATTGCCAAACCTTTTTACTTAATTTTGCAGGATTCATTGAGGTTTGGCATAGTGATGAGAGACTGGCGGATTGCTAATGTGCTGCTGCTATTTAAAAAAGGCTCCTGTTCTCAGCCTCAAAACTATAGGCCAGTAAGTCTGATGTCAGTGGTAGGGAAGATTTTTGAAGCTTTAATAAAGGATAAGATACTGGACTTCATAGCAAATATGAGTTTGTGCCAGCATGGTTTTATGCGTAATAGATCTTGCCAGACTAACTTAATTTCTTTTTATGAGAAGATAAGCAGGGACCTTGATTCTGGGATGACAGTGGATGTGATTTACGTAGCCTTTGCTAAACCATTTGATACAGTGCCACACAGAAGGTTACTGGTTAAATTAAGGAATGTTGGCCTGGAACATAGTATTTGTACCTGGATAGAGAACTGGCTAAAAGATAGACTACAAAGAGTGGTGGTGAATGGAACATTTTCTAATTGGACCAGTGTTGTTAGTGGAGTACCGCAGGGCTCTGTACTAGGTCCCTTGCTTTTCAACTTGTTTATTAATGAAACCTTCCTAGTTTAGGTGTGCTGTCTGTTTTCCTTCAGTAACTTCTCTATCTGCCGGCATCAATCCGTACAAAGGTATGGGATCTGTTATCTGGAAACCCAGACCAGAAAGTTCTGAATTACAGGAAGGCCATCTCCCATAGACCCTACTTTTAATCAAATAATAGTTTTCTAAATCGTTTCCTTTTTCTCTGTAATAATAAAAAAGTCCATTGTATATTATGCTAACTAAGATATAATTAATCCTTATTGAAGGCAAAACTATCCCATTGGGTGCATTGAATGATTAAATGATTTTTTAGTAGTTAAAATCGGGTTGAAAAAAGACACAGTCCATTATCTGATGGTGCAAAGGCTGCTATGGATCAATGGTTGTCATAGGATTATTTTGGCAGTTTGGCATATTATTAAAAAGTTACTGTGTTATACGCGGTTGTGACATGTGTCATGAGCAGTCATAATTAGAAATGATGCAAATAGTAAAAGACAGAAACTACTTTCAGAAGTTACATTACAACAATTAAAGGGGTGGTTCACATTCGAACTAACATTTAGTATGTACTAGAATGGCTAGTTCTAAGTAGCTTTTCAATTGGTCTTCATTGTTTATTTTGTATAGTTTTTGAATTATTTGCCTTTTTCTTCTGACTCTTTTCAGCTTTCCAATGGGGGTCACTACGTTTTATTACTAATGTAGTCAGGCCTCTCCTATTCACATTCCAGTCTCTTATGCAAATAAATGCATGGTTGCTAAGGTAAATTGGAACCTAGCAACCAGATTGCTGAAAAAGCAGACTGGAGAGCTGCTGAATAAAAAATGAAATGTCTCAAAAACCACAAATAATAAAAAATGAAAACCAATAACAAATTATCTCAGAATATCGCTCTCTACATCATACTAAAAGTTACCTCAAAGTTAAACAACCCCTTTAAAACCATGTAGCAAAAGCCTCTCTTATAACTGAGACTCCGACAGCCACGATGCTTTGTGCTACTTTATCCAGCAGTGTTTTTTTTCTTGCAGCACATCACTTACTATTTCTGCAGGGTGCATTTTATTCCCATACCATTTCCAGGCCAAACTAAGAATTCTACCTATAAGCAAGGAAGAAGTACACTAACATACAGTATACGAAAAGCATTGGAAGAGAGTCGCACAAACACCATGTTTTTTTGCAGGTTGGTAGCTTACCCCTTTTATTTTTCACCACCCGTGTATCAACGTTTCTAGAGGGGGTTCAACCTGGTTCACCCTCCCCAGATGCTATGCCAGCAAATGCCTTTAGTTCATTTTATTGCAGAAATTATGGCACAAGCTTTAGGGACTAACCCCTTCCTCATGTGAAATACTTCTGCTACTTTGTATCAGAAACAGAAACAGTGGAGCCAAGAACAGAAAGGAGTGGGCAAGCACTGCTATTAATGGCACTAACATTTACTAATTACTCTAAAACCAATGAAAATTATGGAATTACAACTACAATTTTTTTCATTTCATTTGTAGGCAACCAAAACCTGCATTTTAACCTGTTCAAGCAGTGGCATAACTAGAGTGCTCCAGGTCCCTGCTATAAAATCTTCAGAGGCGCATTCGGATACCTATCCTCCCGCCCACTTCCTGCACCGCCTCCGCCCCTCCCACTCCCCGCCCACCTCCACTGGAGAAAGGCTGGGAAGGAGGGGATTTTCTTATTAGCTATAGAGGAAGCAGACACCAGGAAACATCAAAAAGGCTGGCACAAGCCGAACCACACAAGGTAGAGAATCAGAAGCCAGATGATAAAAGTTAAAAATTCCCATAATTAAAAGCAAAGGTCTGGCGAGTTTAATGTCTGCTAGGGACACTTTGTTTGCCCCCCCCCCCCGTTCCCTGGGCCCCCCTGAGACTGCGGGGTCTGCTTCCTCTATAGCAGGGATCCCAAATCTTATGAACCCATGAGCAACATTCAGAAGTAGAAGGAGTTGGGGCGCAACACAAGCATGAAAAATGTTCTTGGGCTGCAAAATAAAGGCCATTTAGTAGCCCCTATGTGGATTGTCAACCTATGAGGCTCTGTTTGGCAGTACATCTGTTTTTTATGCAACCAAAACTTGCCTCCAAGCCTGGAATTAAAAAATAAGCCCCTGCTTTGAGGCCACTGGGAGTAACATCCACGGGATTGGAGAGCTAGATGTGCTCTCCACTGTGCTCAACACTGGCAACCACTCCCTACCTGCATTTGCTCCCAATTCAACCCAGCAGCTGTCATGTCAGAAGATAGGCAGGAAGGGAAGAGGTGGAGCTGCCAGACCTGCTGCACCTGATTGTGATAGTGATTGCTCTCCTTTGTAGTGGAGTCTTCTAGTCTCTTAGTTATTTAGCTGGAATGTGACACAGCAGGCAACCATAGACATGCTATCACTTTACTAGGCCAAGTTTATTTTATGTGTCCCCCAGCATATTGTTTGGGTCATGCACACTTACAGTGGTTGCTTGTACTGTATATATTGTATCATCCCATAATGTTTAACTGGGCAAGAAAAAGTGTATGCTTTCATAATAAACCTGCGGTGGACCTTGCGCCAATATATTTTATGTGGACATTATTTTTAACAGGCAAAGAAATAACTGACTCACAAGCAGCAATCTAAACCATGTGTGCTAAGTAGGACTTAATGTTCTATAGTAATATGGGTAGGAACGTCGTTTTTATACCTTCGGTCTGCCGTGGCCTCGGGTGTGGTGACATGCTGCTTTATGAGACTCTCTTGTGTGTCGGCTATTAGGTCATTAATCACTCAAAATTACTTCTGCAGCCTCCGCCCTGTCCAGTGAGCTGTTTATACTTTCCTGTAAGCCTTTCAGATTTTTCAGTATAATTTCCACTGCTCTGTTAAACAGTAAAACTGCAATATGTGCTGGGATTTTCAGACACTTAAAGGAGAACTAAACCCTAAAAATGAATGTGGCTTAAAATGCCATAATTTAAATACTGAACTATTGCACCAGCCTAAAGTGTCAGCTTGTCAATAGCAGCAATGATCCAGGACTTCAAACTTGTCACAGGGGGTCACCATCTTGGAAAGAGTCTGTGACACTCACATGCTCCGTGGGCTCTGAGCAGCTGTTGAGAAGCTAAGCTTAGGGGTCGTCACAAATTATCAAACACAAAATGAATGTTGGCCTTTAATATAAGCTGATGCTACAAGGCTGCATTCTGATGCTAATTGCACTTGTTTCTGTGCTGTCATGTAGTAATTATCTGTATTAATTACTAATCAGCCTTATATTGTGACATTTCTATTCTATGTGTACTGTATATTGTGAGTGGGACCCTAAGATCAGTAAGTGACAGCAGCACAGAGTATGTGCAGTGAATCAGCAGAAAAGAAGATGGGGAGCTACTGGGGCATCTTTGGAGACACAGACCTTTACTGCTAAAGGGCTGTGTTTTCCTTGGGCTGGTACAGAAGCACAAAACATCATGTACAACATTTCTACCTACTTCTTTAGTTAGACTTTAGTTCTCCTTTAAGCAGCATGCGACTAACTTTAAAAGCTGAACTGCTTTAGTTCAATAATTTATTGGCTATGAAGGCAGAACAATGTGATCCTCAGTTGGAGATTTCACCACTTATACCCAGGAAGGGCCAGAGGCTAAAGAAGGGGAGAGCCATCAATACTATTCTTCATCTGCATTAATTATTGAAGGAAGCACCTCCAGGAAAATCTTCAGCCTTTTATGTGGATGAGTCGGAACAGCTATGTGCAGTTTTCCCCATATCCATTTGATGTTCTAAAGACACCTCCAAGACCTTCAGCATGAGTGGAGCAGCTGGAAGATGTAAAGGAGGCAGAAACAGTGGGTGGAACTGGCAGAAAAGGGAAGAATATAATTTAACCATTCATATGTAAGAAACATCTCAATAAAAATAATTATAATCAATGTGTGACCTCATAGCAGTGGTGGAACAGTTATGGTAAAAAAAAGCCTGCTTGGTAAAGCTGATGACTACACTCTTCTAGTATTCTATTTTTGCCACTTTTCTGTTGGTAGACAGCTGCTTTTCCATTCAAGAACACTACAATCTACTTTAAGGGTTGACCAACCTTTTGCAAATGTGTTCCTTGTAGTGAATCTGAATCCTTCTCCATACCAACCAAAGTAAGATGCAGAGTGTTATATATGTAGTCCATCAACACACAAAACATCATGCTACAACATTAAAATATTCACAAATCAGTGTTTTTTCCCCAAATCCCAAGATTGCACAACTCCCTGTTTCAAGGGCATTTTAGAGACCCTGTAGAACTACTGACCACCAAATGTCTCCTCGAATAAGGCAACCAAGGGTTCTGACTGATGTCGTGTGCCGGTTTAATATTTTCCAGCACATTTTGGAGATGGAGGGAGGCCACAAAAGAGTATTCTGTGTGAAACCAGTAATGTCTGATTCTCATCAGTGCAAAAAGCACTGCCACCATGCATCATCATTCATCACTGATAACATTGAACTCTGAGTTATACGCCTTTGTATTCAATGACAGATTCAGGATATATTAAATCAAAATTGTTTCCTCTGCAGACTACTGTCCTGTCTGTCAACAGCAATGAGCAAAAACTGGTCAGGGTTGCCAAAACTTTCCCCTAGGGGCTGGTTCTTGTGAATTTTATTGAGTCCCAAATCTGTGTTAGTCTCACTCCAAACTGCACCTCCGACTCTCCTCGACCATCAAACGAACTCCAATTCTGAAATGATGTGCTCTTGGCCGGCTCCAAACATAGAACCATGTGAGAAACAAGATGAAAAATATATAGTGTAATTTCCTTAACTCAATTTCACCCAAGTGTTTTCACCACATATAAAATAAGTGCCAATATCTTGCTCATAGCCCAGGGACTTTAAGTGTTAAGTCTCCATGTATCACCATTAAAGGATAGTCTGAGCAGGGTATAGGAAGCACGATAGGACACACTTTGCAAACTTTACTCCAAAATCTGGTCTCACATTAAAATCACAGAACAATTGTACTTGAAAGGCTCATCAAATATTCTCCAATAATTCCTTTTTTAATGGTGAACTTGTATCAGGAGAAGAGTATCCAGTAACAAAAGAAGAAGCAGTGTGGAGCATACAGTAGTGTAGGTGCCAAGAAGTAGGTAGGCCTCAAATGATAAACCTGTAAGGAGCCAATCAGTTCATTGTATCTCTGGCTTTATGTTGCAGATCAGTGGCCCCCAACCAGTGGCTTATGTGCAACATGCAAGGAGCCAATCAGTTCATCATGCAAGGAGCCAATTAGTGCATCATGCAAGTAGCCAATCAGTGCATCATGCAAGTTGCCAATCAGTGCAACATGCAAGGAGCCAATCAGTTCATCATGCAAGTAGCCAATCAGTGCATCATGCAAGGAGCCAATCAGTGCATCATGCAAGGAGCCAATCAGTGCATCATGCAAGGAGCCAATCAGTGCATCATGCAAGGAGCCAATCAGTGCATCATGCAAGGAGCCAATCAGTGCATCATGCAAGGAGCCAATCAGTTCATTTCATCTCTGGCTCTATGTTGCAGATGAATGAAATATTTAATGTGTAACCTCAGTGCAGGGTTCATTGGCTACAAATGAGCCTGAATTATTTTAAAGTTATTACAAGCTTTATAGAAGAAGCCACACAATCTTTACAAGACCAGACTAATTATACAGTGGATGAATAAAAACCTGTTTTTTATTTTTTTTTTGTGACAGGCCCTTCAAAAAGGGATGGATGTTTTCTCTTTCAGTTTTATGTGAAAGTGATAAAACATGGGAAATGTGATGGGGAAGGTTCACATGTTTTCCTCAATGCCTTTTCTAAGCAATTTTCTCATACATTCACATGGCAATAGCTAAAGGTATAGCACAAAATGCTGCCATATAGCAGGAGAAAGCTGCCATTTTTTGACAGAAAGGAAGAGGAGACAGTCACGAGTACCAGAATATCCAAAAACGATGTACTGTCCTAAACAAAAGTTAACTTTTAGCAATTTAAATTTTCAATTGGTCTTCATTATTTATTTATTTTATAGTTTTTTTGCGTATTTGCCTTTTTCTTCTGACTGCTTCCTGCTTTCAAATGGGGGGTCACTGACCCCATCTAAAAAACAAATGCTGTGTAAGGGTAATTTGAACCCTAGCAACCAGATTGCTGAAATTGCAAACTAGAGAGCTTATTGCACCAGCCTAAAGTTTCAGCTTGTCAATAGCAGCAATGATCCAGGACTTCAAACTTGTCACAGGGGGTCACCATCTTGGAAAGTGTCTGTGACACTCACATGCTCAGTGGGCTCTGAGCAGCTGTTGAGAAGCTAAGCTTAGGGCTCATCACTAATTATCAAGCAGAAAATGTGGTTTGTCTGTAATATAAGCTGATGCTACAGGGCTGATTATTAAATTCTGATGCTAATTGCACTGGTTTCTGTGCTGCCACGTAGTAATTCTCTGTATTAATTACTAATCAGCCTTATAGTGTGACATTTATATTCTATGTGTACTGTATATTGTGAGTGGGTCCCTAAGCTCAGTAAGTGACAGCAGCACAGAGCATGTGCAGTGAATCAGCTGAAAAGAAGATGGGGAGCTACTGGGGCATCTTTGGAGACACAGACCTTTACTGCTAAAGATCTGGTAACTCCTGACGTCTACACAAGTCAGTCCTTTGCATGCTGGATATTGTACTCTTATATTATACTTGGCAGTCGGCAAATTTTTAAACAAAAACGACATTACCCAACATGCATCTGACGCAGGCTTGGCACATTAGGGCAAGAAAGAACGTTGGCTGGTTTCCAAAGTACGAACCAGCCAAAGGCCCAAAAAGTAGCCCAAAACCTTGTCTAGTTTGTACTTTCAAAACCTGCCTGGGCTTTAAATTAGTAGCCCAATTTGGCTGAAAAACGACAACCTGGCAACTCTTCTTGCGGATTAGCCTCTGAGGATTTATTAATCGTTCCTGCCTTTTTTTGGATTATTTATCATTTGTGTCCCTGAGGAAGACCCTTTTGGTTGAAATGTGTTGGGCACACTAAGGGGCAGATGTATCAAGGGTCGAATATCGAGGGTTAATTAACCCTCGATATTCGACTAGGAATTGAAATCCTTCGACTTCGAATATCGAAGTCGAAGGATTTAGCGCAAATGCTACGATCGTACGATCGAAGGATTATTCCTTCGAACGAACGATTAAATCCTTTGAATCGAACGATTCGAAGGATTTAAATCCAACGATCGAAGGAATATCCTTCGATCAAAAAAAGTTAGCCAAGCCTATGGGGACCTTCCCCATAGGCTAACATTGACTTCGGTAGCTTTTAGCTGCCGAAGTAGGGGGTTGAAGTTTTTTTTAAAGAGACAGTACTTCGACTATCGGATGGACGAATAGTCTAACGATTTTTCGTTCGAATCCTTCGATTCGTAGTCGTAGTCGAAGGTCGAAGTAGCCCATTCGATGGTCGAAGTAGCCCAAAAAAATACTTAGAAATTCGAAGTTTTTTTACTTCGAATCCTTCACTCGAATTTAGTGAATCAGCCCCTAAGTATTTTGTTTATTTTTTTCTTTTGTAATAAATGTAATTATTTTTTAAATTGGTTGTGCAATCCGTTTTTGACTTTTTATATGTTATTTTTTGGAGAGCCTTATGGGGAGCCTCCTATGGATTAGCACCCCGCATTCTAATTTTGAGGGTGTGCGCCTTCTTTCCTGTTTCTATAGATTGATTAATCGTGTCTGTAAAGCTGGCCATAGACGCAAAGATCCAATCGTACGAATCGAGGGAATGTGGAGAGTCCCGACATTTTTCGTCCTGAGGAGATCGGTCGTTTGGTTGATCGGACAGGTTAAAAGATTTCTGTCGGCTGCTGATAATATCTCTGCATGTATTGCCGATCAGATGATTTTCAGTGGGAGACTGTCACCAGCTTTGTCGGACATAACTTTCATACGATTGCTGTCAGGGGCAGAACATCAGCTGATCTGTTCTTTTCTACTTTATTTGATCGGAATGGTTAGTGGCAGGTCTGGAGATGGGGAAGTCCGATTCAGAGTCTGAATCCTCAAACGATCGGACTTCCCCATCTCCAGACCTGCCACTAACCATTCAGATCAAATAAAGTCAGACAATCGGATCTTTGCATCTATGGCCAGCTCAAGGCTTTCAGGCTGAATGTCTGAGCACCGCACATGTGGCAGCTTGTAAGAATAATTACATGCCACATTAGAAGGTGCTACTGAACCTGTTACTATATCACAAGCAGTGTCAATCTGGGACCATGGGCCCACTTTCCAAACTATTAATACTCTTCTCCTCACTCAACCTCTTTATTCTCCTAGTCTTTTATCCCTACATACTATACTCTATTCTTCCATTATTAAGCCCTAAGAAATAGGGAATGACCATGAAATAGGCCAAATGGTTAGAAGTAATAGGGCCCACTAACACCGTGGCCCACCGGGAGTTTTCCTGGTATCCAGGTGGGCCAGTCTGACACTGATCACAAGCAATGGAGCAGGTTAAAAGCAAATCTCTGTGTATAGCACTATATTTTCTGTTTGCTTCTGTTTAATAAATTGCCTTGAAGTCAAGTTCCAAGAATGGAGTTTCTGATGTTCATAAACATGCCAGTCATCCTGCTAGCATCTAGGTGCAAAGTAAAGAACCTCTGGTACCATTTCTGTTTATTTAGTTGCATGAACAAAAAACGGTTAATGCATCCCAAACTGTATGTTTAGCTAAACGTCTAAGTGAAAGGATGCTGACATGAGCCAACATGGCACAAAGTTAAACAAAACCTGCTTCTGGAATTGGCCATAGATTATATCTATTTATTTGATAGTTTTAGCAGACTGAGAACTTTTTAACACCTCCTTTGGCAGAATTCACAGATGCCAAGTATTTCCTGCCATCAGCTTAGAAGCTTTCTAGCCTTTCTAGGATTTACCCCCACCTTCCTTGCAGAACTCTTCTGAGCTGTGTTTTTATTTTGCTTGGATGCATTGCATATTGAGATGTCTCCACACATGTTCTGCTTTGAAGACTGTGACGGGATACCGACTGTCTCCTCCACCCAGACCCAGGCTTACTGCTGCATCAAGACAATCCCCTCTCCCCTCACGGACCATCCGTGATCGTAGGAGGAAAAGGAGATAGAAACATGTGGGGAACACATGGGGTGGGCCATGCCCTTGCCCTAGTTGGCCCCAAACATCCAAGTCTGACTCTGATTTCTTCTGTTTTAGCAAGATGTCCAATCCCTCATCCTCACAGCTTTAAGCAACCATGCATCCTTCCTTACACATACGGTATCCTATTCCATCAGATAATTATTTGTAGGTTACCCTAGGCCTATATGCCACACATCGGTTGGGATGCCCACCACGTGCTTCCTCTTCCTCCATCATTGCTGTTTCTTAGGGCGCGCGCTCCCGCATCTCGTTTCCTTTATTGACGCGGACTCGCTGGCGTGATGACGCAGACGCGCAAAAGGACGCAATGGTGTAAAAACACCAGGGTATAAAAAGGGAATTCAATCTGGTGCAAACTGCCCGTGATAGGATCTTGTTCCTGGTGCTTTGTGCTTTTGAAGCTTCTGTATTCTGATTCTGATACCCGTTTTGACCCCTGCCTGGCTTTGACGATTCTACTCTCTGTATCCTGACCCTTGCCTGTTTACCTACTCCGATTCTGCTTAACCCTCTGAGTGACTTCCTGGTGTGACCCTTGTCTGCCTGACTAAGCTTACTCTCTGCCTGCCTCAACCCTGCCTGATCTGACTACTCAATTGCCTTGTACTACAACCTTCTGCCCAAAGACTCTCGCTAAACAGTCATGCCCCTCTGCCTATCCAGAACCTCTTGCCTTACACCTCTCGTTTAAGTCCTGGTGGCATCCAAGTAGCTGAGGGCTCCTCCCGAGGCCAAAGGCGGTCACACTACAGGTGAAGCATGAGCCGAGACCAGGGTGCTTGGCATTTGTTCTGGTGTTGGGTGCCGACCGTTACAGAACTATGGAAAGGCCATCTCCAATAGAATCTATTTTATCCAAATAAACCACATTTTTTAAATTATTTGATCCAAACGAAATATATATAATTATATAATTAATAATTATTGGAAGTGAAATCAGCCTATTGGGTTTATTTAACGTTTACATGATTTTCTAGAAGATCCAGATTATTGAAAGATCTGTTGTCCAGAACACCCCAGGTCCCAAACATTTTTTGACAACAGGTCCCATACCTGTCTTATATATTTAATGAAGACCACATTCATTGCGTCTATAAATAATCTATTATAGTCTTTATTTATTCACAGAAAGCAAGGGAATAAACTTGATGTAACTCTATATTCACATAAAGCTAACTAGGAGATTTGTCCGCATGTTGTACATGCATTTCTTTTAGAAAAACAGCAGTGACAAAACTCATGGGATTGACTTTAGTTTCATTACATTACCTTAAATCTAACATGTTTTGCTTATGAAACAGACAGCACAATAAAGGGACACAGTTGACCGAATTTATAAAACATGACTTCTCTGCATCTTGTTTTAAATAAGTCAAGTAAATGAATTATCTTATTTCCTCCATGGTATTTTCTTGTACAAAGTTTCCACAGTCACAAAAGCTCTTTTCTTTCATTGTCCTCAAAGCCACAAATGTTTTCATTTTGCTCTCCTGACACTTTTCATTCATACTCATTCAGTTAACTGTATTTAATTGCTTACCAGTTCATTCCAATCCCTTTCTTTTTGCTCAGTTACATTTCCTCTTACTTACCATTCCATTACTCTGAATTTGTCTTTCAGTATTTCAGTTGTTTTTTGGACTTCTGTACCAGCCCAAGGCAACCACAGCCCTTTAGCAGGGAAGATCTGTGTCTCCAAAGATGCCCCAGTAGCTCCCCATCTTCCTTTCTGCTGATTCCCTGCACATGCTCTGTGCTGCTGTCACTTACTGAGTTTAGGGACCCACTCACAATAACAGTACACATAGAATAGAAATGTCACAATAAAAGGCTACAGATGATTTTTACAATTGGCAACTCTGAACCCAGTGCAATTAGCATCAGAATTTAATAATCAGGCCTGAAGCATCAGCTTATATTACAGGCCAATCTCATTTTCTGCTTGATGGTGACCCCCTGTGACAAGTTTGAAGTCCTGGATCATTGCTACTATCGAGAAGCTAAAACTTTAGGCTGGTGCAATAAGTTTAGGATATAAAATGTGGTATTTCTAGACATATTAATTTTTAGGATTTTAGTTCTCCTTTAAGAAAGTAGTGCAAGCGCTATGTAAAGCTCAGGGGGAAAAGCATAAACCAAGGGGTAATATAGTGTTGAATAGTAGTATATTGTGTTATCAATATAATAATATTTGTTATACAACCTATTTTTTAGATCCCAACACTACTGGCATGTGCCCTTCTAGACACCGTGGGGTATGTTGTTTAAGTTTAGGTTAACCATGTGGAAGTCCTAGGTGGGTACTTACAGACATTTTAACCTTAAGGGTTAAAACTTCATTTTTCGAAGTCACCTTACGAGGAAACTTCGCACGACTTCGGAATACGAAGTGCCATGTGTGCCATGCCGCAGGCGATTTTTCCTTATAGCCGGCAGAAGACAGGGGGAAGCCGTTTGGGGAGATTAATCTCCCCATAGAAGAGGCTATTAGTCACCAGACGACTAAATCTCCCCGAGTCACCAGGTGTGCCCTTACCCTTAACTTGCATAGATCAGAAAACCAGTAGGTGGTAGCCAGGGATTTCTTCCTACTGTTATGGAACATGCAAAGCACAAATATAATGTAAAACCTTTATAACAAATAAAACTTTGTTTAAAATTACACTGACAATTGTATTGTTTGAGTAGGCATATCGAGTCCCCCTTTAGTCCCCCAGGTTAAAAGGTCCTGAATAGAGGAGCTGATTCCATCCGGGTTGCTTAGTCAGGGGGCACTTAGAGATGGCTTGGCCATCTTCGTCTTACTTGTTTGTTCGGTTTCTGACTTCCTTGGAGGCTTCAGTACCACAAGTGCAACTGTCCTGCTTCTATAAAGGGATCCAGGTTGCCCTGGTGACTAGTGATGGGCGGATAAATTCGCCAGGCATGGTTTCGAGGCGAATTTCCGTGTTTTGCCACCCGTGAATAAATTAACAAAACTGTAGCGAAAATTCGATGCGACAAAAAAAATTGGCGCTCTTCAAAATAGTGGTGCGGCAAAATTATTTTGATGCCCGTTGACTTCAATGTGTTTCGCAAATTTTTTGCTGTTTTGCAAAATTTTTGGCAATACGGGACCGATTCACCCATCACTACTGGTGACGCGTGCACTCTTTTCTAACTTTTTCTACTATAGTTCAGGCACATCATCATGGCAACCCTCTCCTATAAAACAAATATTATTATATTGATAACACATTTTAATACACTATATTACCACTTGTTATATACATTTTTTCCCCTGAGCTTTACGTAGCACTGGCTCACACTTTCTTTAATCATGTAGTCGAGGGGAGAACAAGTTTTATTGAGGTGGATAAAAAGGCAAAATCCACTGACCTGGGACAAACTATTATAACAGATTGGTTAATGTTAAGCAACTTTTCAGTTGGCCTTTTCTTTTTCCTTTTAATAGTTTTTTTGAATTGTCTTCTTCTGACTCTTTCCAGCTTTTAAATGGGGGTCACTGACCCCATCTGAGGATCAAATGCTCTGTGTGGCTACAAATGCATTGGTATTGCCTCGTTATGTTACTTTCTAATTCAAATCAGTGAATGGTTGCTAGGATCATTTGGACCCCAGCTATCAGATTGCCGAAATTGCAGACTGGAGAGCTGCTGATTAAAAAGTTAAACAACTCAAAAACCAAAAATAATATAAAATGAAAACCAATTGCAAATTGTCTCAGAATATCACTCTCTACGTCATACTAAAAGTTAATTTAAAGGTGAACAACCCCTAAAGTATGTATCGAATATCTACTTATCTAGGTCAGTGTGTTTCCCTAACCCAGTCATCAGTTTCATGGCAAATTATAGATTCTTGCACAAGAATAAATTTAACAAGTCTTTATAAATGAGCCTTAGTGTATCCATTAATGATTCATCTTGCTATATTGAATTAATGAAAAAATGCACTATGGGGCACAGTAGTGCAATTAGGATTGTCCCCTAATCTATCTCATTCATTTCAGCCATTCTGAATTCCCCTCCCTCTGATCTCAGTGGGGTGAATCTTTTCTTGCTCGTCTTGCAATGTCTGGTAAGTCCTGCATGTCCTGTTCTCCTCTCTGGCTTATTATTTCTGTGCTATCTTTGTATGCCTGAACTTAACATGGTTGTGCAACAGTAACTTCCAATTAGAAAGGTGAATGTGTTGCAGATATGTATTTAACCTATGAGGAAGGATGATGTACAGTAAGGCTTTAATATTTAGGGTAGTGCAGGCTCGCCCCAGTTTCTTGTTTGTTTCTGGTTCTGACTCAAAACATTGCTTTCCAATATAGTATCTATATTCTCCAGTATCTCTCTGCAGGTCATCGTGTGGATGATTGCAGTCATGGTAAGATACCCAACGTTGCACCTGATGCATGAGCAGGCAACAAAGCACCAGTAACTGCCACCCCACTTTAAGGGGAAATATCGCGAAAATGAAAATTTTATAAATTTTAACTTTATCAAGCTGAAATAACTTTCTAAATACAATCAATCAAATATTCTGTACTGTTTCTGAAATAATCAAGTTTATATTCACTATCCCTCTCTCGACATCTGTTTCTCTTCATTCTGTCTTCATGCAGAAGTTGGGTATCAGATGAATGATCCAATATATCTTATAGGGGGGCTTCCTTTCATAGCAGATGTATTAGAGCTCACTCAAATAACTGATTCCAGTAAAAACAAAGTCTAACAAAATAACTGCCTTTTGCACAAATCCTGCATGTAGAGAGACATGAGGTCTGGTGATTTAAATAGAGTGATCTCTAATACATCTTCTAGACAAAGTGACCCCCCCCCCCTTATAATATATTTTGGTTCTAACTGCCAATGAATATCTGACACCCAACTGCTGCATGAAGACAGAATGAAGAGAAACAGATGCTCAGAGAGGAATAGTGAACATAAACGTGATTATTCCAAAACCGCTACAGAATTTGCAATTGATTGTATTTAGAAAGTTGCTTTTTTCAGTATGTGTGAAGCTTTTATTTAATTTCCATTTTTGGTGATAGTTCCCCTTTAAATACTGTTGAGCTTTATCAGCCATTAAATATAACTAGTAGGTTTGTTACCATAAGGAATAGGAACCACAGATTCACTGATAAGTGCAGGGCTTTAAGAGACGTGATTTCTTATCAAGTGTAGTCAAATATATGAGCATGTTTCCAGAAATGACTGGCTTCCTCTAAATGTTTCCCAAACTAATTACAGATGTATCTTGGAGAAAAGGTATATAATACACAAAAGCCATTAATATCTTGTAAATTATATCCTTCTAAACGGTGAGTAATGATTTCATTGGTTATAAACGGGGAGTAGTGGTCATTTCTGTCACATGACTCACTAAAACTTGTGTATTATAATAAATACAGTAAATACCCCCTGTTGCAAAATATGAGGATATTAGAAGTAGCCTCGGAGTTTCATGACCTGTGTATCATGAGATTCCTCGGTAACTTATAATATCCTTATCATTTACAAGAGGGGGCACTTTATTCCCTATATTATATCCCTACCTGCTGCCTAGCATGCAAAGATAAAAACAGTTTCAGTTCTAGTGAAACATATCAGCCTGTTTGCTACTGGGATACACAAGACATAAATTGACAGTCCTCTACTTAAAGGGAATATAAACACAATATTCTCCACAATAATTTTTCAGTGGTTCAAATCTAAGTTTGTTAAGTCAAATCTTAGTATGTTATAGAATGGCTGATTCTAAGCAACTTTTTAATTGTTCTTCATTGTTTTTTTTTTTAGTTTCTGAATTATTTGGCTGCTTATTCTGAGTCTTTTCAGCTTTCAACTAGGGGGTTGAATGCTCTGTAAGGCTACAAATGTATTGTTATTGCTACTTTTTATTACTCATATTTCTATTCAGACCCTCTCTTGTTCATATTCCAGTCTCTTGTACAAATCAAGGCATGGTTGCTAGGGTAAACTGGACCTTAGCAACTAACATGAAATTGTAAACTGGAGAGCTGCTGAAGCTAAATAACACAAAAACTACAAATAATATCACTCTCTAAATCATACAAAAAGTTAATTTATAGATGACAACCCTTTTAAAGGATCAGTTCAGTGTACAAATAAAAACTGGGTAAATAGACTGTATGTGAAAAATAAAAAAATGTTTCTAATATAGTTAGTTAGCCAAAAATTGAATGTATAAAGGCTGGAGTGACTGGATGTCTAACATTACAGAACAGAATCCAACTTCCTGCTTTTCAGAGTTAGTCAGTGACATAACTATTCAGTGAGTTTACAATTGATCCTCAGCATTCAGCTCAGATTCAAAAGCAACAGTTATGACCATGTGCCCCCCCCTCAAGCCACTTATTGGTTACTGCCTGGTAACCAAGAGAGCTGCAAAGCAGGAAGTAGTGTTCTGGCTATTATGTTAGACATCCAGCCACTCCAGCCTTTATACATTACATTTCTGGCTAACTAACTATATTAGAAACATTTTTTATTTTGCACAGCCTATCTATTTACACCGTTTTTATTTTTACCCTGAACAATTCCTTAAAAGGAGAAATCAACCCGTGACATAAAAAATCACCTACCCCCTACCCCCTACCCTACGTAAACCCCCTCCCTCCTCAGATTCTGTCCTTGGGAGTTCATGGCAGCCATCTTCTTTTCTCTGTTAAACTTCGGAAGCAGACCGCCATTTTCGGCGCATGCGCAGTTGGATTAATATTCCAGTCCCGAACAACTGCGCATGCGCTGAAAGTCATGTGGAAATTTTCATGACTTTTTGCACAGGCGCAGTGGTTCGGGACCAGAATATTACTCCAACTCCGCATGTGCTGAAACTCCGCGCTGCTTTAACGAAGAAAAGAAGATGGCTGCTGTGAACTCCAAAGGACAGAATCTGCACCGAGGGGTAAGTAAAAAGTTAGGGGCATTTGCACAGGGGGCAGCTAGGCTAGGGGGGAGGGGGATCTACCTAGGGTAGGGTTTTTTTTATGTTATGGGTTGAATTCTCCTTTAACACCATTTTGGACAGGTTGCAGGTATATAATCAGAAAGGGTCGTACACTAAGAAACCCCATTTCTAGGAGTACAGCTAATGAGGAATTGGGAACTCCCACTTGGTTGTCATATACAGGAATGTTGGAGTGTGGAGATAGACAATGTGTTATCTGCCCCTATGTTTGCATAAGTAATTCCTTTACATCATCTGTTACAAGTATCATTTGAATGTCCAATAAGTGAATTGCAACACAAGCAGTATCATATGTTTATTTACACGTTCATAATGTAATATACAGTATGTGGGACAGACCTCACGCAAACTAAAACAACACAATGTATCTCTGACATCAAAGTACGCAAAGAAATCATTGTGTCTAGACATTTTACTTTATGTGCCCTGGGGGATCAATGCAGGGCTTTGAAAGATTTACCCTGGGCAGAAACGGCGGTGATATAACTTCAAAAGCTAATCGCTGAATGGTTGCTATGGGTAACTGTCCATGGGCAAATTTGCCCAGTGTTGATAAATGAGCCCTCAGATCTGTTGTATATTCACCTTAGATACTAGACTTCCCATTCAGACTTTGATGTAACAGTCAACTGCTGGTTTATTTTACACATTTTCCACCATTATTGACCTTTATTGATTCCACTGTTACTATAGGCACCATCTCTCCCTACTATACCTGCTATCCCACAGTCACACTCCCTTCTCAGAGACTATTATCCCACTGTTACTATAGGCACCATCTCTCCCTACTATACCTGCTATCCCACAGTCACACTCCCTTCCCAGAGACTATTATCCATTGTTACTATAGGCACCATCTCTCCCTACTATACCTGCTATCCCACAGTCACAGTCCCTTCCCAGAGACTATTATCCACTGTTACTATAGGCACCATCTCTCCCTACTATACCTGCTATCCCACAGTCACACTCCCTTCCCAGAGACTATTATCCATTGTTACTATAGGCACCATCTCTCCCTACTATACCTGCTATCCCACAGTCACAGTCCCTTCCCAGAGACTATTATCCACTGTTACTATAGGCACCATCTCTCCCTACTATACCTGCTATCCCACAGCCACAGTCCCTTCCCAGAGGCTGTTATCCCCAATGACATCTTTTCTGCTATTCTGAATGTAAAGCAATGAGAACACTGCAGCTTCTTTGTTACAAGAAATGGTGCAACATCTCCTCCTGCTGGTCAGTATAGAGATTCTACTAACAAGGCCAATGCTAACACATTTGCCTTATCCCTCTATAGAGCTGATTTAAAATGACACTCTCATTTTGCATGTCATTCATCATGTTTTTTTAAATAAAAAATATCTTTCTGCAACTTGAACACAGTGAAACGATATGGACACAGGCCAATTTTAACACAAATGCCCCGATATTCTATAGGGCTGATTGAAATAAATAAAAGCCGTTTCTAACATGCCACCCATCATGTTTTTTACCCACAATGGGAAATCTGAGTGTAATTTCAGCTGTCTGCAAGTATATAAGTGGTGATACTGACACATAGGTATGAGCTACAGGAACAAGTCCATATCACAGAATTGCTTATAAAAATACCATTTCATGTCTTACAGAAGCTTTAATAGTGCTATTTGTTGCTCAGATGCCAGCAGTATATTTAGAATCCCTGCTAAAGTGAAGATGTCACTTTTCTCGTGTGTGCCAGAAGGGAAATAAAAATTACATATTGAAATCATATTGTAAATATTGTACGCGTCATCTGCAATTGGGGACTTACAGACCTTCTGAAAAGGGCAGCAAACATGGCTGTATAATATATTGAACCCGTACCCAACCCGTACCCTGCAATCCGCAACCCAGACTCGTATTCTTACGTGCTTGGAACCGCTACCCGACCCGCAAGAACCTTATCCGCAACCCGGACCCGCTGACCATCAAGAATCAGGAAGTACTGTCATTGTAAACCGGAAGTGACGTCATCGGAAGTAGACATGACCAGAAAAAAGGTAAATATCACTGAGAAGACCCGTGACCCGACTCTTTACCCGCACCCGGAACTTGTACCGACAACCCGCAGGGTACCGCAGGTTTTTGTGGGGAACCAGCGGGTACCTGACCCGCTGCAGGACTCTACCCCATATACTCAAGATGAGGTATAGCCAGCAATTTACACTTCATTGCCATTGCACAAATGTACATTTTCATTTATAAAAAAACCCGAGAAAGTCTAAATGTATGAAATACATTATTTTTTCATACATTTATACTTACTGTTTGAAACATCATTCATTATTCCTTCCAAGATGTCAGACTTACTGGTTTTGATGTCCCTGTTTGGTCCTGTTGGTCCATAACCAGGAAAGTGAGTACTAACTAAGGTACTATCACCTTTTTTCCTACCATTTTTCAATGTGATTATTTTATAATTATTATTGAGTTAATCTATACATTTTTAATCCAATGAATAATGTAGCAATAATTTATACATATCAATATGGATTTACATTTGAGAACCTGGCCTCCCCTCACCACAAGAAAGATGTTTTTTTTCATATTATTCTGCATTACTAATGAGAATAAAAGATGGACATTGCATCAACACTTTACTCCATTTTATTTTGCAAGTGCATGATGAACACATTTGTTTCTAAGTGCAATTCCTGTTATTTTGGAGGGTATGCAGATTATTAATAGTTCCCTTAATTATCTGAAGAAACAAAGAAGATTATTTATGCAATACTGTATATGACAAATGGTACCAGTAGAGATTCAAACAGCAGCAGCTTGGGGCATTGCTAGTGTTTGAGAAGAAGCGGTGTTTTCACTTGTTCTGCCACCTCCTTTCCAAGCAAAGTGCACACAATCTCTAGAGCAAACTCAAAGCTGGTCCCGGGGCCCCGGCTTGTTATGAAGTTTTCATCCTTGACTACGCGCTCTTCTGAGTATTTATACTGATCTACAAATAAATCAAAAAGCGTTGTTTTTGATCAGACCAGAACTTACATATACAGTACGTGTATTTTATTATTTGCCCTAAGGTTATAAAGAAACCATTAAGTAAAACAATACAGCACCTATTCTTTTGTGTGTCCATTGCTTATCTCTATCCCTTCGGGTATAGACCCATAAAAAAGAACACAATTAACACATGCATTGCTCTGTCGTGAAACAGATTTGACTGCATCGCACAGCAAACAGACTGGGAAATGCCCCTATGTACAGATCTTTAAATAAAAGGTCAGGAAATCTGGGTCAGTCTCTGTATCACTAAATTGCATACAGACAAATGCCTTGTTATTGTTTAATCCCTATACAAGTTAATAGTAACACCTATGCTTCTAGAATTGAAGTTAGATTCTAGGAAGTTATATGGTTTCTAGGAGATGTAGGTCTAGGGTGAATGAGCTATGTATCTTTGGAAACAGAAGTGGCAGTTTACAAATGCAACCGCAAGTGTGAGTGCACTTCATTAGGATACCTGCCCTGGCCTTCCACATGTTTGCCAATGCACCCATCTTGCCTCTTCTAGTGAATAGTGTGCAGTTACATCTATTGATACTGGGGAACCCTGACGCAACAAGCATCTTGGACCTGAATCCACAGGGAGTTGCATCAATAGGTACAACAAACTTGCACCCAGTGATTTGGATGCCACTAGCGTTTTTAAAGGGATACTGTCATGGGAAAACATGTTTTTTTTTTTTTCAAAAACGCACCAGTGCTGCTCCAGCAGAATTCTGCACTGTAATCCGTTTCTCAAAAGAGCAAATAGATTTTTTATATTTAATTGTGAAATCTGACATGGGGCTAGACATATTGTCAGTTTCCCAGCTGCCCCCAGTCATGTGACTTGTGCTCTGATAAACTTCAGTCACTCTTTACTGCAAGTTGGGATGATATCGACCCCCTCCCTTCCCCCCCAGCAGCCTAACAAGAGAACAATGGGAAGGTAACCAGATAGCAGCTCCCTAACACATAACAGCTCCCTGGTAGATCTAAGAACAGCACTCAATAGTAAAAGCCAAGTCCCACTGAGACTGATTCAGTTACATTAGTTGGGAGAAATAACCGCCTGCCAGAAAGTACTTCCATCCTAAAGTGCAGGCACAAGTCACATGACTGGGGCAGCTGGGAAATTGACAAAATGTCTAGCCCCATGTCAGATTTCAAAATTGAATATAAAAAAAATCTGTTTGCTCTTTTGAGAAATGGATTTCAGTGCAGAAGTCTGCTGGAGTAGCACTATTAACTGATGTGTTTTGAAAAAAACATTTTTTCTCATGACAGTATTCCTTTAACATATGCTCTGGAAAAGATGCACCTATGTAAAGGCTAGATGCAACTTCCACACAATTTGCATCAAAACTCAAGATCATTGGCATCTGTTTTGATGCATCAAAGGCAATGATAGTAGCCGCAACTCACAACATGCGAGTTTATGGGGAAAAAAAAAACAAACTTTGGTTAATATAACAAGTATATTTGCATCCAAAACTGAACTCTACACTTGCGATTGTAAATGATGCCTATTGCGTGCTGTGCACTGGATATAACTGTAATAAACAGAACAATTGGGTATGCTTTCAGCATTATGATGTATCACATTACAGTACAACCATTACGTTACCTGGATTCACAATTTTATCTTTAGCCAAAGGGTGTGTTGTGATGGACTTCCCAATTCCTACACCATGCACAGTCAGGGCAGTGGGTCCTGCAGAAACATGGAATCAGATTATAAAGGCCAACTTAACAAACATTAGAAACTAGAACTTGCCCCCTGACCCCCATATTTTTCTTAATCATATTTTATATGTAACCCCCATCTCTAATCTCTCGCTCTCTTCTTCCAATGTGGGAAAGTTAGTTCTGCATATGGAACTCTTCCCCCCCTTCCCCCGGGGCCTTGTGCTGTCAGTCCTCACTAGCATAATGCATTATAACAGAGTTGAACTGCCAACTTTATGCTTTAAGATAAATGCAATACAGTGATGTTAAACATATATTCATCAAGTGAGCAGAGTGGAGGCATCACCCGGAGAACAACTTCTCAGATACCTCCAGATAGAGCTTATATACTCTCAACATGTCAAAATTGTGGCGGGTGCAGTGCCTGACATCCACCCCGTCTGCTTTAGGCACTAGGACATGACAGTTACCGTATATACTCGTGTATAAGCCGACCCGTGTATAAGCCGAGGTACCTAATTTTACCTACAAAAACTGGGAAAACGTATTGACTCGCGTATAAGCCTAGGGTGAGAAATGCAGCAGCTACTGGTAAGTTTCAATAATCATGTCACGCCTCCACACACCATGCCTACTTACACATTTAGTACTGAGGCTGCTGTATTAAATATGAAAGGTGGGAGAGTACATGAGTACCGGTAATGTAAAATAAATACTTTTTTTATACTATTCAAATATTTTGGCTCCTGGGTATTTTAGTCTTACATTAAACTTTGCAGTAGGCAAATTGTTAAAACAAAAACTACATCTCCCAACATACATTGGCTAGTTTGTGCTTTAAAAACCTGCCTGGGCTTTAAATTACTAGCCTAATTTGGCTTGAAAACAGACAACATGGCAACCCTGGGGTAAAATACCCAGCATGCCATGCCAGCCCCGTTAGTCTAACTTGCGCCCCTTGTGGTCAGTGCAGGTACTACAGGCAGCACATTACTGAGTCCCTCTAATTGCCCTGTTGCACAGTACCCAGCCACTGTCTGGATAACACAGAAACCACTTTCAGGTCGAGCACCCCATCCTTCGCCTCCTGCAGCAGCGACACAAACTTACTAGTGAGCAGCCCAAGGCTCTTCTCGTGCCGGCTGGACGCTCCCGCTGCTTCCGCCATGGTATCCTGAAGCCCGCCCCCCAACTCGGCAAGTGATAACGAGGAAAGTCGTGATAACGAGGAGACACGCGGCCCGCCCCCCTCCCTGACTCTCTCCTCCTCCTAGCAGCAGCACGCCTTGCAGGGAGCGCGCACACACACTCCCTAGCCTGGGAGTCAGGGGCGGCAGCCAGGCAGCATCGAGAGGGAAGGCGCAGGCGCAGCCATCAGCACGGAAGAGGCACGCGCATCAAATAGGTAATGTTTTTTTAACTGACCCGCGTATAAGACGAGGCAGCATTTTTCAGCTTATTTTGGGAGCTGAAAAACTCGGCTTATACGCGAGTATATACGGTACATGAGCAAATTTTTTTTTGGTCCAGTGACCAAGACAAGTAGAGTTCTTTCATTAATTTATCTACGTAATATTAATAAATGTCAACTGCTTAATGTTGCCATGATATTAAATAAAAATATATAAATAATATAATCTTAATGAAAAGATCCACACTCCATTATGTGCAAAATTCAAAGTTCTTTTATTGTGTACATAAATTCGATGTTTCGGTCCTCATTGGGGCCTTTTTCAAGGATCAAGGATCTATATATATACAAACAAGGGAAAGTTGTGCTCACCACTAATTTTTAAAACCATTAGGCGGGGGTGCAATGAGGCTGTGACCACAAAATACATATAGTCAAATACAAGAGTCCTCAGCACTCAACCCATTATCAATATATTTAAGACAGAGACATTTTGTGCATACTGCTACTGAAAAATGCCTTACCCTTTAAACAAAACAGGGATTGTTTTAGTAGAAGTATGCACAAAATGTCTCTGTCTTAAATAAATTGATAATGAGTTGAGTGCAGAGGATTCTTGTAATTGTCTATATATATCTATATATATATATATATATATATATATATATATATATATATATATATATATATATATATATATATATATATATATACACACATATATATATACACACACACACATACACACACAAATATACACACTAGTTTGTCCATTTTAAAAACCCCTTACTGAGGTATTGGCCTCAAATGATATTGTGCCAGTAATATGCAAATATGGAGTCCCGAAATATTCTCAGTGTGACAGATAACATGAATAGTTTACAACACTACAACTGTACTTTACCTGCACATATTGCTGCAATTAAACCTTTTTTGGCTTCCTGTTCCTTCAACACCTCCTTTACTACAGGAGACTGAAACACAAAACAAAAGCAGTTTGTTATAGGGCGTGCTTGCTAGAATATGCCATAATACCCAATTAATTCAGGGAGCATTCTAGCAGGTACTTTGTTAAAGAAATGCACTAAAAAGGCTTTATAGGAAGTTCGGCATGTTGGCTATTACAGTAGTTATTACAGTACAGCAGCATGAGGATGTCTTAAAACGGTGCTTCACCGTTAAGTTAACTTTTAATAATATATAGAATGTCCTATTTGGAGCATCTTTGCATTGGACCACATTATTTATTATTTCATCGTTTTTGAATTATTAATAATTATTTGCCTTACTCTTCTGACTGTCTCTAGCTTTCAAATGAGGGTCACTGACCCCTGCAGTAAAAAAACATTGCTCTGTGAGGCTACAATTGTATTGCTGTTGTTACTTTTTATTACTTATCTTTCTGTACAGGCCCTCTCCTGTTCATATTCCAATCTCCAGTTCAAACTAGGGTAAATAAGACACCAGCAACTAGATAACTGCTGAAATACCATATACCTGGAGGTAAGCTGAACAAAAAGCTAAGTAACTGAAAAGCCATAAAACTCAAAGACAAATTCCACATTGACTAATAAACCAATGTCTAAATCATGCTAAAAGGTGAGCAACCCCTTAACTACACAAAACAAATTATCTCATCTGACTCAATACAAAAGTATAATGAAACACTGGATGATATTAATGAAATAATTTACCTCTGACAAATTCTGAGCTCCAAGATTGCCCCCTGGAAGTACCACCACATCATATGGCCCCTGAAAAATAGAAAGGAAGAAAATTACATGTGTTGCTCCTGGGATAACATCAGTTTCATTGCCCAGGATAAAATGAGTATATGATAATGGAGCTCCTTGTTTTAAACCAACAGCTGCATCTATTGCATTATGCTTATGAATCAGCAGAACTACATCCCTAGGAATTAGTGGTGTGCAGGCCGGCCCGATATCCGCGTGTTGGATGGGTTCAGGCTAGGGATGCACCGAATCCCGGATTCGGCCGAATCCTAATTTGCATATGCAAATTAGGGGTGGGGGAGGGAAATCACGTGACTTTTTGGCACAAAACAAGGAAGTGAAAATATTTTCCCCTTCCCACCCTTAATTTGCATATGCAAATTAGGATTCGGATCGGTATTCGGCCAAATCTTTCACGGAAGTGTGCAGGAGCAGCAGTTCGAGACGCTACCAGCTCAAGAACTGAGGTGAAGGGAAGCAGTAGCCAGAGCCGGCCGGGGTGTGATAAGTTTGGAGACTGTTTCTAAAAGAAAAGCCCCCCGGTGGTGTCATCCCCTGCCCTTCGGAAAGGCTTTTCCTGGTGAAGGAAAGAGTGGATTCCTGCTTCAGAAGCTGCTTGCACCGATCCCAGTCCAACATCAGCTCCAGCTCCTTCCCCAAATTTGAATCGTTATTCCAGTACTGCAGGCTGGAGCCGAGGTGGTGGAGGAGCTGGGCAGCGACAGGTTCAGCCCGTGCTGGGAGGAGAGGCTGTTGGCTCATTCCCAGACCCGCAGTGTCAGTGTGGCCACGTCTGAGAGCTGGAGGAGCGAGGAAGAGGCAAGCCAGGGAGGTGAAATCGAGCACCGCTGGATGGATGGTCGCCTTTTCTCAAGAGGACAGGAAGTGGAGTTTCTGTAAGTTATTTCTTAATAAAGGCTTTGCTATTTTAAAGTTTAATTTGTGTTGGTGTTTTTTTTTTCGTTGTATAGGAACTAATTTTTTTTAAAAAAAATTTAATGTTACTGGTCCTTTAAGGTCAGTACCATGTACTTGTAGGACTGAACTGAAAAACGGGGTTCTTAAGGTTCAGTCCCAGAGGCATGTGGGTGAAGCATTTCCTGTAGGGCACATAAATAGTATCAGAAAAAGAAAGAATACACAGATTAAAACTTAAACTGGACATTCGCAGGCCAATAAATGCTGCCAAAATGGCCCCATGACACAGTTGATTGCTTACTGCCCCAATGTAAGGGGTTTTAAATGAAAACTGAAGGTAATATTTTATAATTTTAAGGAAACAGCACACATGAGGCATGAGTTATATTGACACTAAAACCCTCCCACTGAACTGATATATTAACATTTACTCAACAGCAGTTTGAATTAATGTCTCATTTTTTGGTGTCCATTGAAAGAGTCTGAAGACACTGCAGTTTCAGAAAGTATAAACGCAGAGGCTTTTTATTTAGCATATGGGTGAATTATTAAAGTGTCATGTACAAAAATAGACTTTGACCTTCAAAATTCCATTTAACAAGCCAAGCACCGCTGAACTGGACTGGCAATAAATCAGCCCTGGCAGGCAACGCACCCGGCCCATGTCTGCCTCTGTTCAAAGTATAATGAAGAGTTTTATAAGAATTTCATTTAAAATGAACATATGTATTCCACTGGAATAAGCTATATTAGTATTATTCATCTTTATAATGTCCCAATCCCACTAAAACAGAATAATTTCTATGGGGCATCTAAGGACAACTAATTGGGCTCCTAACAAAAAAAGTCACGGGCTAGAAGAACTCACAGACTAGAACATAAGTAACATTAAAGGGGTTGTTCACCTTTGAGTAAACTTTTCATATGATGTAGAGAGTGATATTCTGAGACAATTTGCAATTGGTTTTCATTTTTTATTATTGGTGGTTTTTGAACCACACCATTAAATAGCTGGAGCAAGGAGAAGTGTTTTGGGTTCACTGTGCAGCACCTCTCCAGGGTGCTGCCATGGTTACATAACTGGCCCTTATACAGGGGAACTCCCTTTTGGAGAATGGATGATGTAGCTAGTAGTGATGTGCGGGTCAGGGAACCGACAATAACCCGCCCTCCCTTGGCCTGTACCCGCACTTCTGGGTTCCTTTTATAGACCCGCGCCGACCGCCCCCCCTGCTGATGACGTCACAAAAGGAGCGGGGGCAAGCAGGCGCAGCGTCTATAAAAGACAAACTCGGAAGTCAGAAGCTGGAGGCAGGCGGGGAGAGCAAGAAAAGAGTGCGGGTCGGCCCCCACATCACTAGTAGCTGTGGAGGGTGGTCCTGTGCAGTAAGGCCTTTGAACACTTTACTCCTCCAAATAAAACATAAAAAGCTACATCATTTTGACAAATGCAGTATTTCCTTTTACAAACATGTGCTCTTGTATCACAGCAATATTCACACATGATTAGAGACACAAAAAGGTCAACGGCTTATTTATACAGGAAACCTTGATACCCCAAACCTGCAAACAGTGAGTAATTTGTCTTTCAAAGTCTTCCTACTACATAAAAAAATGTTCATTTTATTTTTCTGATACAGCATAGTTTACCCAAAGTGGGAGTATTTAAGCAACATACTGATGAATAAGGAACATATATCTCACCTGTGTGCGGGCCTCCTCCAGACTAGTGTCAGGGCACAGCATCACATCTCTGCTGCATTGAACAGGATCTTTTCCATTTAGACCAGCAATTGTTACCTTTATCTGGCAAATGGGAAAAATAACGTTTTAAAGCAATAAATGGGAACCCTTGCAAAATGAAAAAAAAACATTACAATTTGTGTCTAAATTTTACCCATGTACTGCATTCATATATGAGATTAGAATTGCTGGAGGCAACCTGCTCAACCTGTAGTAGTTCATCTTGATGGGAAACAGAAGTGCAGCCAGCGTTACTTTTATCTGCACTCCTTATTGCTCCTGCACAGCAAGTAACACCTTTTCTCATTGTGAAAACTGCTGTATTTGCTTTAGAAACTCTACTATAGTTGATATAAACAAGCTGCTGTGTAGCCATGGGGGCAGTCATTCAAGCACAGGATACACAGTAGATAACAGATAAGTTCTGAAGAATCCCATTGTATACTACAGAGCTTATCTGCTGTGTATCCTGAGCCTTTTCAGCTTTGACTGGCTGCCCCCATTGCTACAAAGCAGCTTGTTTATATAAACTATAGTAGTGTTTCTGAAGCAAACACACCAGTTTTACCAGTGCAGGGCAACAGTACATGATAATTTCATTACTTTACTACACTTTCATTACTTGGTGTTACTGTTCCTTTAATGGGGGAGGAGCAAACTACGGCCCTCCAGCTGATACAGCTATAACTTCCTGCATGCTGCACATTTGTATCCAGCCAATAGACTGCCAGTAAAACTATGCCACGCCTCAGGAGTGAACGCTTTGTAAGCAGCAGTTCCACGGCCAGCAAGCTGACGCGTGATGTATCCAGCAGCCACGTATTACTCACTCCTGCCCTTCTCATGACATCAGCGGGAATGACCGTCTCCATCTCCTCAGCCCCCTTGGCCAGAATCACTAGAGCCCTCTTGCTCGCCATCCTCCCTGTCGCCGCTAGTTCATAGACTCCACCCACATCTCCCGAGCACACAATGTCAGATGTATAAGCCACACCCCCAGGACTTACTGACGGAAAGCCTTTCGGGTCAAATTTAATTAAAAGCACCACAAGGGGCACTAACTGTAAATTGTCTTGTCCCCAGCTTTGTGGCGTGAGCTTTAAAACGTTGACTCCCAATGTCCCTCGACTACTTTCAGCTAATGTCGGGATACAGGGAGACGTAGTCCAGAAATACTAGCTCCTCCCTCAATCCTAAGCACGTCCCACAAAGCACAGCTTGGTGACATGACCCGTGGCGTCATCCACTGTCTATTCCCTTACTGGGAGGGAAAGGGAATTAGTAGGATAGCGGCGACTGCAGGCGCATCTTGATCCGGAGCCAGGAGGCAATTATTATTATGCGCTATTCGTGGGAGTAGACTCACAGAGACACTGTCTGACGGTAGGGACCGGGCTGCTTCCCACTCACCCACCGCTCGTGTAACTAATAAAGCGCAAGTGTTAGAGTCCTTGCCCGCGCTAACACCCACTCCACTGCTGACGTCACTACTTAAAGCACCGAAATCATAGTAAGTTAGTTTGAAAAATGCCACAGGTCCATCAAGTTCACTTAATCATAAGGGGGTGTGGCTGTTTCTCACATTGGGGTTGTCAGTGCATGTGGGATCCCAACCTCAGCTGCACTGTTTGTCGTACAATAGAATCGGGAGGATATTTGGTATGGCTGCCCCCCCCCAGTACCATTAGGGCCCCTAGGGAGAAGACTTGTTGCTAACATTTAATAATATAAGATGTGTGAAGACATTCAGATTGTGAAGTGGGAAGGGAAGTTGTGGACTATTAGTTCTACAATAGTTGTAGGGGTTTTCGCTCAAGGCTCCCACTTAAGGCCTGTGTATTGTCTAGGAGCCTTTTGTCTCTAAAACTGGCCATACACCAATATCTGCTACCCAACAAGTCCTACCCATTGGGAACAACCCGTATCAGGGAGTTGGTGAAAATTGACCGGACTTTTAAAGCTGCATGATCTATATCTGGCCAATAATCGGTGTGTCCCTCTTAAAGGAGAACTCAACCCCTAACCAAAAAAACCCTACACGTAGGGTAGGGGAGGAAGGGTTTTTTTTTTAGTTAAGGGTTGAATTCTCCTTTAAAGGGGTGGTTCAGTGGACCTTTCAGCCAGACACAAAAAATCGGTATAATAAAAAATTCTTTTCAAATTAAACATGAAATCCAATTTCTATTTTTTATTAAAGCATTCATAGCATCCAAAGCTCAAT
Source organism: Xenopus petersii (assembly GCA_038501925.1). NCBI lineage: Eukaryota > Metazoa > Chordata > Amphibia > Anura > Pipidae > Xenopus > Xenopus petersii. The sequence goes on from CM076685.1 coordinate 86,579,333, forward strand.
TAAAAATGTCAGCTGTCAATCAAATATTGTCATAGAGGCAGGGCAGACAATTACTTTCACTTTCCATTCAACACTTCCTACATGTCACTGCTCTCCACATATTCCCCCGTTCTCTTAACCGTTTAATTGTATAGCCAGTGCATGGGGGATGGACATCAGGTCCCCCATTCTGGTGCACATACAAGATTCTGAGATGATGCAATGCTTGTGTCCACAAAATGGCTGCTGCCCGTTTGCTATCATTTTGAATTCCCAGACTGAAGGAAGCAAAATTCAAATAATCTATATAGTGTAATTAAAGTTCATTTTGCTTGACTAATGTGATCAAATAGGATTTTGAATAATTTTTTTGGGTGACGGGTCCCCTTTAAGGTAACTTTTATTATGTTATACAACGGCCGATTCTAATCAACTTTTCAATTGGTCATAATTTATTTTTTATTGTTTTATAGTTATTTACCTTTTTTCTTCTGAATCTTTGCAGCTTTCAAATGGGCCTCGCTGACTCCCTTCTACTTTTTATTACTGATCCTTCTACTTAGGCCTCTTCTATTCATATTCCAGTCTCTTAGTCAAATCCATGCATGGTTGCTGGGGTAATTTGGACCCTAGTTACCAGATTGCTTAAGATGCAAATTGAAGAGCTGCTGAATAAAAAGCTAAATAACTCAAAAAGCTTCAATAATAAAAAATGAAAACCAATTGCACATTGTCTCAAAAAAATTGATAAAGAGGCTCACATAAGACAGAAACCCCTAATATAACCATCACAGTTACCTGTTTCTTCAAAAAGTCTGAATAAATGCCATTTTCTATGCTTAAATCCAGCTGTTTAACTGTTCTTCTCTTTCTGCATCATTTGAAATCCAGGGAAGGAGGGACTAAACACTGATGTTACAAATTGTAACAACTTCTCCACAGCTTACAGGCCACATGCAGGAACTACATAACCCACAATGCATTGCACTGTGATGTTCGTTTCCTTATTGAAATCACATGTGCAGGGAATTGTGGGGTTTGGGGGATGCAGGCTGAGGACAGATGGCTGTTGATACAAAGTAACAGTAGTCAGCCAGCTCTGCAAAGTAGTCAGACAGATCAGCTGGAAAACAGGGGGCTAGGCTTAGAGAACTGTTCCAAACCATTAAAAATCATGAAAAGTCTGCATACCGTAGTTTTTAATTGGTGTATATTGCAAAGTTGCTTGAAATTGTGTTTACTTTTCAATAAGCGTGTTGTGTGGAGTTCCCCCTATAATATTTGTATTGACATGTATTTATAAAGCTCCACCATATTCTGCAGCGCTGTACAATAAATGGGTTTATACATTGAACATCTAGAATCACATACATAGCGACAAACAACTGATACAAGAGATGAAGAAGACCTTTGCAGGATTTCCAACAGGATATATATATATATATATATATATATATATAATTTTTTTTTTTTTTCTTGAGCTCAAATAATAAGGTTCTTTTGTAAATAACACAGCTTTTCTTCTGTTTTTAGTGATTTCAGGAAAAATGAAGACATGTACATTCTGGTGTTTTTTCACCATGTGCTTGGCTGCTTCTTTAGCCCATCAGCACGATGAACACTATGAGAATGGGGAGCACAATGCTGAGTACGACAAAAAGCTGTTCCTTGGAGGAGAGGTAGTGTAATCTATAGTAACACAAAATGCTGACATTCACTCACAGAACACACACAACATGTAAAATACATTAGTACAGGTATGGGACCTATTATCCAGAATGTTTGGAACTTGGGGTTCTCCAGATAATGGATCTTTCTGTAATTTGGATCTTCATACCTTGTCTACTAGTAAATAATGTAACCATTAAATAAACCCAATAGGCTGGTAACACCTTAAAAGTGTTTTAAAGTAATTAACATAGACAGTTAACATGCACTGGTAAAAGGAGAAAAGGCACAGGTTATATGGCACATAACAGATAAGCCCTGTCCTACGGAAAGCATTTTAGGACATCGTCAGGGGGAAATTGCTCTCCTGCATGCAATCTCCTAAAGCAGAGGGATGCAGCATCGGCTGCTTTTTCTCTCACCCATCCTGAAAGGCTGCAGTCGCACCTCCATCCTTGGTCCTCCCTCCTCAGCCCACCCTCCTCGGTCCTCAGTACAAACGCTGTCCGTCCTCAGTTGGGATGCACCGAATCCAGGATTCGGTTTGGGATTCGGCCAGGATTCGGCCTTTTTCAGCAGGATTCGGATTCGGCCGAACCCTTCTGCCCAGCCGAACGGAATCCGAATCCTAGTTTGCATATGCAAATTAGGGGCAGGGAGGGAAATTGCGTGACTTTTTGTCAGAAAACAAGGAAGTAAAAAATGTTTTCCCCTTCCCACCCCTAATTTGCATATGCAAATTAGGGCTCGGTATTCGGCCGAATCCTTGGTGAAGGATTTGGGGGTTCGGCCGAATCCAAAAAAGTGGATTCGGTGCATCCCTAGTCCTCAGCCCTCAATACAAGCGCTCTCCCTCCTCAGCCCTCCCTCCTCAGCCATCAGCCTGGCTTAGGAGCTGAGATCTGATGCGGGAGGGCTGAGAGCTGAGGAGGGAGGGCTGAGGATGGAAAGCGTTTGTGCTGAGGGCTGAGGAGGGAGGGCTGAGGAATGAGACACGAGGGGGGAGATTGCAACAGCAAATGTGGGCAGCATGGAGGTGTGACTGCAGCCTCTTGGGATAAGTGAATATAATTAGAGACGAGTCTGCATACTTCTTCGGAGAGTGCACACAGGAGCATGTGTTCTCCTGATGATGTTCTAAAATGCGTTCTGTACTGTCCAATACAATGGTGTTATCCGCTATGTAACCTGTGCCGTTTCTTTTTTTCCAGCTTGAATGGCTGGCCCCATAGCTACACAGCAGCTTGTTTATATAAACTAAAGTAGTCTTTCTGAAGCAAATACACAGCTTTTACCAGTGCAAAGCAGGAGTACATAATAATTTATTTACTTTAATACACTTTCAGTTTTTAGTGTTACTGTTCCTTTAAAAGCAGTCTCTGGAATACGGCATTGTCATTTGCTGCCATAATTACTGATTTGTAGCTTTGACTTACTTCCACAGGATGAAGCTGAAGAATTCACTGAATTAAGTTCAGAAGATCAGCTAAAAAGGCTCAAGTTGATTATAAGGAAAATCGATACAGACTCAGATGGATATCTAACAGAAGGTAAGTACAAGAGCAATGGTTTTTCATTCATGTTATGATGTACATATTGTGACGAATTAACAGACATATTTAAGCATACAGTATAAGGGGTGATTTACTTATAAACGCCCATGTTTTTCACACTTTGCACCCTGCTCCATGTTAAGTGCCCATAGGTCTTTGAAATGTTGCTCTCCTTAGTGCTATAGCATTAACTCTCTGATTTGTGATAGCCGAACAAACTGGTCTTTTCACAACCACGTTATTAAACTGGATTAAAGCCAATACCCTTGCACTTATATGGCCCTAATAAGTTAATAGCATCTGTTATGCAAGAAGGTGCTCACCTTTATATTAACTTTTGGAGGCACATTTATCAAGGGTTAGATTTCGAATTCATGTTAGATTTTTTTTTTTTTTTTAAACTCCCATAAATCCGACTAGTCGACATGTATTAATAAAATAGAATTTTTGAAACTCGGACGAATTAAAACGACCTGAAAACTCGAATCAAATTCGATCAAACTCGATTCTAGTTTTCTTCTCCAAAAAAAATTTGAATGTCAGGACGACTGCAAATATCTCCAAATTGATGCCTGGACCTCTCCCATTGACTTAGACAGCAATTGGGCAGGTTTTAGGTGGCAAATAGTCTAATTCGAATTCTTAAAGGGCCAAAGTATGGTAAATCTCGAAAATCGAATTAGAATTTTTTTTAAAATACTCAAATTGACAGTTTTGACCATTAACAATTAGAATTTGAATTTTCAATTCGACCTTTAATAAATCTGCCCCTTAGAGACTTTCTGGCTATTTCATACTAATAATTCATTTTTTATGCAGAAGTATGATGATTAAAAGACTGCATATGCTGTAAATTGTATATTGCATTTTAATTACATAAGTGAATTCTGACTCTGCTTATTGTTTAGACTTGGGATCCCCAACATTTTTTTTACCTGTTCAATTGTAAAATGAGCCCCATTCTATTGTAAAATGAGTTGGAGAGCAATATAAACATGCAAAGAGTTTCTTAGGGGGCCAAATAAGGATTATGGTAGCTCCTATGTGACCTGGCAGCCTACAGGAGGATTGTTTGGCTCTGTTTTTTTTTTTTTTTTGCAACTAAAACGTGCCTTTAAGAATTCAAAAATAAGCACCTGCTTTGAGGCCACTAGTAGCAACATACAATGGGTTGGTGAGCCACATCATGCTCACAAGCTACTGGTTGGGAATCAGTGATTTAGGCTGTACTTATAAAATGTTTATTTCTTCTTTAATCCAATAGAGGAGCTGAGTTCTTGGATTCAGAAATCATTCAGACACTATATATTAGAAGATACAAAAGAGCATTTTGCTGATATTGACAAAGATGGCGATGGCATTGTGACCTGGGATGAATACAATATGCATCTGTATGACCGAATTATTGATTACGATGAAAACACTGTTCTTGAAGATGAAGAAGAAGAATCATTCCGGCTGGTATGGTATTTTGTAGAATGTATTGTATCACAGTGAGTTTGGTGATACGTTTTTCCTTTAAATTGACAACTTTCTTGTTGCGTCTGACATTATTACAGCCACTTACATCTGGGGCATATTCAAGCATATTGGTGACCCCCGTCATAAATATGCCATGGTAGTAACACCTTTAATGTATCTGACTTTGTGACAGAAGTATTAATGGAGAAGGAAAGTTATGGAGGCTCTCTCTGCTCACTCATAGCTCTGGGCTCAGATTACAGCAGAGAAGGGGGGGGGAGAGGAGCAAACTGAGCATGCTCACGCCCAGGGCAAGGAGGTTTAAGCTGAAGGCAGGAAGTCTGATGCAGAAGCCAATAAATACACAATAGAAGGAAAGAAATGCAGTGTTTCTTCTGACAGAGGACTCAGAGCAACATTACTTTGAGGGTTTTCTGGTACATAATATTTAGGTGGACCTTTCTGATAAAGCTTACTTAGTTTACCTTTCCTTCTCCTTTAAACCTTTCTTTCTCCAGATAATTAGTAATGTAATGTCAAGAAAAAAAAGTCATAATCCGAAAATCCGTCATCTCAGACCTGCGGAGGTTGTATAAAAGTCAATGGGAGGTGGTCTATGCTGGAAATAACCCTTGACTTTTTGGGCAAAAATTCAAAAAATAACAGGCTTTTCAGGAACAAGCCAGAAAAAATTGAGTGACTTAGGAATAGGGATGCACCGAATCCACTATTTTGGAATTGGGCGAACCCCCGAATCCTTAGCAAAAGCTTTGGCCGAATCCGGAATCTGAATCCTAATTTGTATATGCAAATAAGTGGGGGAAAACATAAACTACTTCCTTGTTTTGTGACAAAAAGTCAGGCAATTTCCCCCCGTCCCTAATTTGCATATGCAAATTCTGATTCATGTTGAAAAAGACTGAATCCTGGATTCGGTGCATCCCTACTTTGGAATAATATTTATCAATGGAGTTCACCATTTGATAAATAGTCTTTTAAAATCCCATAGGAATGACTAGAACTTGAGTGTGTTTTTCTATGGTGAGTTCTAAATTCACACTTTGATAAATCTGCCCCTTTAAAAATGCAGATGGTCTCTGCAAAATGAAATGATAGTACATGCATAATGTAGGTGCTAATGCAAATTATTCAGGAACTGAAGTGGATGTTTAGTAAATGCAAATGACTCTTAAATACATGCAATTTATATCTTCCTTGCATTTAAAGATTCATATGAAAGACAAAAGGCGGTTTGACCATGCAGACACAGATAAGATTCCTGGTTTGAATCTAACAGAATTTACAGATTTTGAGCACCCAGAGGAAACTGATCATATGTCGGTAAGAAGTAAATTAATATTATATATATATATATATATATATATATATATATATATATATATATATATATATATATATATATATTGATTTCTCATTCAGCCCTCTCATTGCTTTAGGAATTTGTAATTGAGGGAGCTTTGGAAGAACATGACGAGGATGGAGATGGATTTGTTAGCTTGGAAGAATACCTTGGAGATTATACACAAGATTCAGGTTGGTTTATAGATCCTTAATCCATTCAGTGACTTTATCATCCTGGAATTCGGCAACAAGGCAGTTATTAAAAGTCGTAGTACAAGCAAACCACAATTTTTTTGTGCCTGAATCATTCAGCAACATTTTAAGTGAATCCCAATCCCATAGCAGAATGTTACTGCTGTCATTCTATGTCATAAAGAAAATAAAGCAATAATGTGCTCATATTACAAAGGATGGCTTTGGAAGCTTAACGGCTACCAACACTCAAATAGTTGCAGGTTTCCTGTATAATATACAGGGCAGCCATTAGAAATCATGGGGCCTGTACAACAACATTTTCAGGTCCCCGCCCACACTAGTGCCCAAGCCCCACCTCAGATCCCGCCCACTCCACCCAAGCCCCACTCCATCCCGCCCAAATACCACACAGACATCAGTGCTAAAAAAGTAACCCCCCACACACACGTTATAAAAATCGAATGATCGCAAGGGGTACCCAGCTCTTTTCAAAACTGCAGCACTGCCCCGGGCCCCCCTTCATGCCCGGGACACTTGTCCCCCCTGCCCCCCCCTGATGGCGGCCCTGCATATGTATGTATTGGATTTTAATGGCTACTATATATGCTGTACTATGACTTTTTTTGCGACCTGAAGATTCCAAATGATGGACTCAGATGTGGCTAACAAGCTTGTGAAAACCTATAATGGCATTTATTAAAAAATGTCAGTATGTGTGCAAGGAATAAAACTGTTGGAGAAGATTATATCAGTATTCAGTTTTCAGTGTGACCAGAGGTAATCAAAGGATATGTTGTTTTCTCCTTACCTGAAAGAAACCATATACTGCTATGTAATCTGTGCCAATGTATCAATGACCCTTAAGCTGGCCATAGATGCAAAGATCCGATCGTACTTTCCCATCTCCCGACCCGCCACTAACCATTCAGATCAAAGTCTTACCAGTCAGATTAGTTAAAGAACAGATCAGCAATGTTCTGCCCCTGACAGCAATCGTACGATATCTATGTCCAACCAAAGCTAGTGACAGTCTCCCACTGATAATCGTACGATCGGCAATACACGCAGAGATATTATCGGCAGCTGACAGAAATTTTCTAACCTGTCCCATCGACCAAACGACCGATCTCCGCCGGACGAAAAATGTCGGGACTCCACACACGTTCCGAAAATCGTACGAATCCTCGATTCGTACGATTAGATCTTTGCGTCTATGGCCAGCTTTATAGCATCATGTGCCACTATTTTTTTCTGATTCACAGTTTTTGTCTTTAGCATTTTGTTTTTTTAGTAGTTAGTTTGTTAGCCAGAAATCTCTGACCTACAGAAAGTAGATAGAGTTCATTTAAGCAAATAATTAAAAAAATTATTTTCTCTTTCTCTATAATAATAAAACAGTACCCGATCTCAACTAAGATCCAATCAATCTTTATTGGTGGCTAAACAATCCTATTTAGTTGAAATGACTATGAAGATTTTCATTCATCCAGGTCATAGTATATCTAGTATAGGTCAATCTTAAAACAACTGGACTTGCTGAGTAATCAATGAAGATGTTTCACTACTCATCCGAGCAGCTTCTTCAGTTCAACTGACTGGTGTGGGAAGTTCTCGGCATATAAACTCTTCCAGCGCGAAAAGCTCAGATTTTTTTTTGTGAATTTTGCTTGAAATCTCACAAATTTTTCGGAGTTTTCACCCGAAAGCTCTGAAAACATAGTGAAATTGCTCGAAACCCCCGACACAACCGAAAATCAATGGGACTGTTTCTATTGACTTTTATGCAACCTCAGGTTTGAAAAGCCGTGTTTTTATATTCAGGCTTTTTAGCCCTCAGGGTCAAAAATGAAACTTTACACTTCAATATTAGAAAAATGGTCACAAATAGAAAATACAAAGTAACTGAAAAAAAATCTTTATTTCTGGTGAACTATCTGAAATGAGTGTTAGAAGGTGAACAACCCCTTTATTAATGTTTAAATGATTTTTAGCAGACTTGTGGGGTGGAGATCCAAATTACAGAAAGACCCCTTTATCCGGGAAACCCCAGGTTTTGAACATTCTGGATAACAGGACCCATACCTGTATTTATTCATATGTGTTGGCAGCAAGTTTCCTAGATTAAATGTTGCTGTGATAATGTATCTGTTAGATATATCTTCCCACCCTACTTGAATTTTGCATTTTATTTAAGGAGCAGTGGAAGATCCACACTGGTTAATCGTTGAGAAAGACCGATTTGTGAATGATTATGATAAGGATGGTGATGGCAGACTCAACCCTACAGAGCTCCTCTCTTGGATTGTTCCAAATAACTTGGGAATTTCACAAGAAGAGGTAATTGGATGCGAATGGGATTTGTGGTTCCTTATACACTTTGGTTCAGGAGCCTTTATGTCCCTAGTTGTATTGAGCCATTGTAATCAAAAAACTGTTAGAAGGCACACACTCAAAAAACTTCAATGCGAGGTGCTAATCCTAAAAAGGCTGTCTATTAAAGTCTCCAATATAGTACTACACAAAATCAAGAAAAAGGATTTAATTAGGTATAGCGTAACCACAGTCTCTGGAGTTCCCCTTTTGTTCCGACTCGGAATTCCCGGTATTCAAGGCACCATGACACATAGCTAAAAGCTCCTGTTGGTTGCAGTATGGAGCAACATCTGACATTCCCATCTTAGTCTTTTTGATGAGTGTGTTTTAAAGTTAAACGTTTTTAAGTACCCACCTTAAAGCACACATGTGGTGATTGTAAAGTATAATCTGACACTTTATAGTAAGATTGGGAAATTGTGGAACTGCTACAATCTACTACACTAAGGGGTTATTTATTAAAGTCTGAATTTATCTCAATATTTTCTGCTACAAACTTCGATCAAACCTGCTCAGGTTTTTTGTACTCTTATTTATTATTACATTTTCGCTAAAATTCAGATTTTCTAATTTTTTCGGATTTTTTAGCCGTTTTTTTTACCTGAATTTTCATCCGAAAACTCTTGCCCGAAAATTCAGGTATTGCGCGAAACCCAGTGCACATCAAAAAATCATTTGGACTTCTTCCATTGACTTATATGCATCCTCGACAGGTGTGAAATGCTGGATTTTCTGATTCTGACTTTTCCATCCTCGGGTTTAATAAATTCCGAAAAATTTGTGATATTTTATAAGTCTGATTTTATATATAAAAAAAAAAAAAGAAATCAAAAATTTTTCGTGATTTTTGCATTCGTAGTTTAGTAAATAACCCTCTTGGATTTCCCTTTCATGCTGCATTCTTTTTCCCTGAGCTTTCTTTAGACTCATATGGATATTGGCAAGAAAAAGGATTGTACACTCTATAGGGAAAAAAAACAAAAAAAATATTTAGGCACAACAATAATTACATCATACAGTAACTGAGCATTGCCTTACGCATTTCGAGCAAACATGGTCTTCATAAGGAGCAAAAGTACAAAAGCCTTTTTTTTATATACAAAAAGTCTTTTTTTGTATTTTCGCCCCTGATAAAGACCTTGTTTGGTCGAAACGCGTAGGGCAATTGATTTTGTATTCTACCATTGTATCTATCATTTAAGGCATAAGCTGGCCATAGATGTTGAGATTTTTAAAAGATCAGATCCTGATCATGAGACCACGATCTTCTCAGAACGATCGTACGAATTTACCATCAACTGAAAAGACCAATTTGCCAGGAAAACAAAGTGGAGCTGCCTGCTTGGCCCTGCAAACATAGATAGATTGCACTGGGACCGACAAAGATTTTTTGACCTGGCCAATCAATTTCCTGACAGATGTCGGCCGAAAAATCGTAAGATGTACGATCGTTCGAATCCCACTAACCGCACGATAATTTCGAAGGATCGGACGGGCTTCCCTAAAATCGGTCGTTTGGTAAGAAGAATCGTCGCGTCTTTGGGGAGCTTTAATATACTCCATTTTAATCCCCAAATTTGTGGAGCTGTCTTCCTTGGGGGAACCTGGAGCAGGGGCTTGGCTGGAAGGCCAATTAAAGTAAAATTTCTGACCTGCATGTTCAGGATCAAAAGCATTTTTACTGAATAGTTAGTTACTGACTGAGTAACATGTTAGAGAGATGCAAAGGAGAAAGTAGATTTAATTTTTGGCTAGCTAAATATATTGAAAACATGTTTTATTGTGTGCAGCCTGTATTTCTACACAGTTTTATCTTTACACTGAACTGCTAAGAAACTGAACTTTAAAGGGATACTGTCCCAGGTTTTTAACAGTTTCAGTTAATAGTGCAACTCCAGCAGAATTCTGCACTGAAATGCATTTCTCAAAAGAGCAAACAGATTTTTTTTATATTTAATTTTGAAATCTGACATGGGGCTAGACATATTGTCAGTTTCCCTGCTGCCCCCAGTCATGCGACTTTTGCTTTGATAAACTTCAGTCACCGCTGAAGTTTACTGCTGTACTGCAAGTTGGAGTGATATCACCCCCTCCCTCCCCCCAGCAGCCTAACAACAGAACAATGGGAAGGTAACCAGATAGCCGTTCCCTAACAAAAGATAACAGCTGCCTGGTAGATCTAAGAACAGCACTCAATAGTAAAATCCAGGTCCCACTGAGACACATTCCGTTTCATTGAGTAGGAGAAACAACAGCCTGCCAGAAAGCAGTTCCGTCCTAAAGTGCTGGCTCTTTCTGAAAGCACATGACCAGGCAAAATGACCTGAGATGGCTGCCTACACACCAATATCACAACTAAAAAAAATACACTTAGTGGTTCAGGAATGAAATTTTATATTGAAGAGTCCATTATTTGCAGTGTAAACAGTGTAATTTAGAAATAAAAATTACATCATACAGAATCCCTTTAAATAAGCCAAATAGGATTATTTAGCAATTAACATTTATGCAGCTTTGTTAGTTATTGTGTTCCTACTAAGAAAATGGCAAATCAGCCAAAAATATTTTGATGTTCTTGAGAAAAGTGCCATCTAGGAGCTAAAATGTGATGTCTTCCAATAACCTACAGACAATACTGATGTACATCATGTCCTAGCACACTCTTTATATAGACATGTCTTTATTCAAGGCGAATCATCTGATGACAGAAATGGATAAAAATGAGGATCAGCGATTGAGCGAAGAGGAAATTCTACAGAACAAGGATATATTTTTAACCAGTGAAGCTACAGACTATGGAAGGCAGCTTCAAGATCAACAGTTTTACCACGACGAACTGTAGTTTAATCACAATACACCTCAACTAGTTTGCTAGTTACTTGAAACACGTTTGAAGGTAGGAGCGCACTGTCCTGTTCAATAGATGGGTTCTGAGTGCCATTTTAAGCTTGGAATAAGTAGTTCTCCATCTTAGCATTGTGACCAACTTTTGCGCACTGAATGTGTTCTTCCTTGTTAGTACAGTCTTTAGTTTACGAGATGTTGTTAAAGGGATACTGTCATGGGAAAACATGTTTTTTTCAAAATGCATCAGTTAATAGTGCTGCTCCAGCAGAATTCTGCACTGAAATCCATTTCTTAAAAGAGCAAACAGATTTTTTTAGATTTAATTTTTAAATCTTACATGGGGCTAGACATATTGTCAGTTTCCCAGCTTCCCCCAGTCATGTGACTTGTGCTCTGATAAATTTCAGTCACTCTTTACTGCTGCACAAGTTGGAGTGATTTCACCCCCCTCCCTTTTCCCCCCCAGCAGTCAAAGAACAATGGGAAGGTAACCAGATAGCAGCTCCCTTACACAAGATAACAGCTGCCTGGTAGATATAAGAACAGCACTCAATTGTAAAAGCAAGGTCCCACTGAGACAGTTACATTAATTAGAAGAAATAACAGCCTGCCAGAAAGTAGTTCCATCCTAAAGTGCTTGCACAAGTCACATGACCAGGGGCAGCTGGGAAATTGACAATATGTCTAGCCCCATGTCAGATTTGAAAATTGAATATAAAAAATCTGTTTGCTCTTTTGAGAAATGGATTTCAGTGCAGAATTCTGCTGGAGCAGCGCTATTAACTGATGCGTTTTGAAAAAAAACATAATTTTCTCGTGATAGTTTGTCCACGGTGACACAAAGAATGATTGGACTAGAGTTTATAACTAGTAGAGAGACATTGACTGCCCTCATTTTAACATAAATGGACTATATTTCCTAATTCTACAATTTGCCCTTTCTTTCTCTTTCAAAGACTGATATGGAAAACATGTGACTGTGAGCAAAGAATAACACTTTTCTGTGTATCAGTAGAAGTGTGTACGAGCATGTGTGCTATATTGCTTGATTAGGAAAGCAGTTAGAATTTGCAGAAATGGAGAGAATGTGTTTTGTTTATACAATTAATTGTCATTGTGACTTCTCAGGAAGCAATTACTGACTATTTGGACTTTTAGTGGAGATCCCCAGCAATAAGCAGTCTCTAAATGCAGTTTCACCCACTTCTCTCAGTTATTAGACAAAGGGGCAGATTTATCCAAGGTCGAATTTCGAAGTTATGTGAATTTTCACATAATAAATTTGAATGTCTACGAACGACCCAAAAATTCCGATAAAATTTGAATCAAATTCAAATCGAGTTTTCCTCCAAATAAAAAGCTTGAATGTCAGGAAGGCAATTAACATCTTCAAATGGTTCAAGAGACCTCTGCCGTTGACTTCTACGTGAACTCGGTAGGTTTTAGGTGGCGAATAATCGAATTAGAACTCTTTACAGGGTCGAGGTGTGATAAATCTCACACTCGAATTTGATTTAAAAATCAAATTTGTGAGTTTTGACCAAAAAAAAATTTAGAAAATTCTAATTTACCATTCGAATAATAATAAATCTGCCCCAAAATGTTCCTACAGTAACACATATACTCAAAGGACTGGACTGCAAAGTTACTATCTACACTAAAGTGAGTACAGTTATATTTCCTCTAGATGTTTGCTTTTTAGGTTAGTACTGTAAAATGCATCCGTATTACCATTTCCCACGAGCCTACCTTGGTTATAAGAAGGTACATAGGTAACTACCAATAATTTAAAAGAAATCCCATCTACTTTACTAAGTTTAATTTTTAAGTTGTAATCTGTCCTGTTACCTGTTATTTTTATCCCAACTTCTGTGATTTATTACCATCTTTCACAAATAAAAGATTACAATCATTTTTTTTGTAAGTAACTTTTTTTTTGATTACTACTTTTGTGGTTCAAACCTCCATCGCTAGGTTTACAGTACAATATACACTGACTCTTTGGGCTCTGTGCAAATGTGAATTCTGTTTCAGTGGGTTTCATATATATGTTATATAGTTACATGGTAAATTAACCCTAGTATGTTCATTTTTATATTTATTTGAAAAAGTGTACTCTATTGCTGCTTTTGCTTAAAATGTATCAATTTATATAATATACAGTGTGTGTGTGTATATATATATATATATATATATATATATATATATATATATATATATATTTTGTAATGCAGAACTTACTATTTGCAAGTATGTGTTTGCATTGACTCCCCCCCCCAGGTTCTAGCCAGTGGTTTGAGAGATATGTAAGAATTAATTTGCTAAACAAATATAACCCCACTCCCGCTCTGGGGAAACCCAATTCATAGGTGCCCTGTGGGAATACCACATTTATCTGTAGTTTGTGTATTACACTATGCATTATTTCTTACATTTTGACAAGTTACCCAGTTCTTGGTAATGTAAAGCAGCACAATTACTTGATACAGCCTTCACCATTCCTGTAGTTACAACACTTGATGAATAACTGTTACTATCTGGTGTTTTTAAGACTTGTTTTAGTATTTATTAACATATACAATATATACAGTATATCGGGGGTCCCCAACCACCGGGCCTCGGACAGTCCTGAACTGGGCCGCCGAACAATGAACGCGGCACGCCCAAATTGGATGCTGACGCCTCCGACAACCTCCCCGACTCCCTCTGACCCCTATCAACCCCCCCCCCCCAGTCCTTGGGAAAAAAAATTGGCTCTTTTTTGGTCCCCCTGCAGTGTATGCAATAATATGTATTTATTCATACAATTTGCTATAAAAAAAAAGCTGTATTAGCTTGGAGGCACAGTATGGAAAGGAGAGGGTCTACTTTAATGTTGAGTGGTTGCTGTCCTCATAAGTGCATTTCATGGGTGCCACAAATGGGAGTCAGGAGGCAAGGTGTCCACATTTGGTATTAGTGAAGCCATTTCAGAGGGCAAAAATGATTGTCTAGTGAGCTTAGACAAAACCAGAAACCGCCTCTTTCTCAAAGTACTGGATTATCCCACTACACTGCTGTCAAGTCTCTCCAACACACATTGGTATAATTACTTAGAAGGATGAAAACATTTAGCAAAGGCTTTCCACATGTTGTTTTACCACTTTGAGGGGTTTCCTCAGCAGACCCTAGTAAAATAATATTAGTTCATCCTAGTACTTTATTTAATTGCAGATATTTAAAAGAGAATACCACATTATTTCTAAAAGAAGGAAAGAGTTTACTCTAGTTGGGACAGAGTGGTGGTCCTAGGTGATGGACCTCGGAACTAGGAAGATAAAGAGGACAAGGATTCCCAGGCATTTTTAGAATAATATGCATCCACAGACAAGAGGCGCCAAGGAGAATATAATGAAGATAAACGGTAGACTTGGTTGCTTGGCTTTGTCATTTAGTGATTCCCAACAACATGGAGTGGGCATATATTACAGAGAAAGAAAAACAGAAGGTGCCTATGAAATATATTAATTGGTTTTAGAATCCATAAAAGAGCTTTTTTAATGTCCCTTAAGTGCACCCAACATGGTTTTTATATGACAAAGCACATGAAAGGAGAACAATAGCCTAATTCAGACGCAGAGCATTCGTGAAAACAAACTGAAAGAGCATAATAAATGCCCAGTGAATGTTTGTCTGGATTTTGCAAGCCTATTGGCTGAACTAAGAATCTATGAAACCTTAAGTAACTAACCCTTATTTTACTCCATAATTTATCTCAGCATTGTACAATATTTATCTCTGAAGGGTTTACTTGATAGGGTAAGGTCAGGGGCACATGGGCAGATTCAGGGAGATTTAGTTGTCTGGCAGCTAATCACCTCTTCTGCGGGGCGACAATCTCCCCGAACTTTCTTCCCCTTGCCTTCCGGCTGCTATAATGAGAAAACGACGGCGTTTGATTTCCGAATTGCCTCACGAGGAAACTTCAGGCGACTTCGGAAATCAAAGCGCCGCGAGTGCATTAGTGCAGGCAATTTTTCATTTTAGCAGGCGGAAGGCGAAGAAGAGGCGATTAGTCGCCAGCCGATTCAATCTCCCCGAATCTGCCCGTGTGCCCCTGCCCTAATGCACTGTATGTTCATCCTAACAAAACCCCCATGCATATACAACACAGCCTAATATTTTCTGCTTACATAAAGTGAGCTCTGTGAGGAGGCAGTTGCAGTTGTGAAAAAAAACCCAATAAAATCCCTTTGCTGCCAAGCAGGCCATGTTCAAAGAATTAATTGCGCTAGATACCATCAGTGGGTGGGAATCAATCTTCTGAGTCTTTGCATAACAATAGGAGCTCAAAGAAGTTTGTGGTTTTCAACTGGGAAATTAATTTAATACAAAGTGGGTTGAGATACTATAATTATCTACTGAGAGATATTGTAGTTTTGTTCCGGAAATTGTGGTTAGTTTTTGTACTTTTCTACATTATACCCCAAGAGTTTCTCTACACTGAACACTGCTTATATTGTGTGGAGATGTAAAGTCAACAAAGTAAATGTTTCTGTTGTTTTCTTCTAGTCTGCTGAGTTTTTGCCATACGAGCACTATTTGTGTTCTAGATATTAGATGATATGTTGTATTTTAAGGGAAATTGCTGTTGCAGAATTTATTATTGCAGAACATGATGTTAAATAGTACTTTTATTTTTTGTTACATTAGAGGAGTTGGCTAGCCCCTTAAAGTGATGTACTAGTTGAAGCTTATTCAACATGAGCCCAACCCTAAACCTCCCTATCCCAACCCAAACCAACCTGGCTTTATGTTCTGCTTTATATACTTGTGGTTACCCCCATCTTTGACATCATTATAGTGCAAATGCATGTAGATAAGTAAGTACTGCACCCTCACTAGTGGGGCTGGAACAATTGGAAGAGGTCTGTGCGGGACTAGACTGCAAATACAGCCTGGTGGTGACCCACTTATTGGGGCAATTGGTTAGCCCTCCTGACCTATGGGTAAACTTACAGGTTCTAAGGGTTTCAGACTGACCTATGCATTAATACTCCCCCTTCCAATATAGACATTGAGTATGGCTGGGGGACCCAAGCTGAAGGCAGTAGTTTTAGAAGAATGCCCATTTATTCTCCTAGATACACCAAGATGCAAAGATTAAAGTCCAATTAGAGTATATGTAATTTTTTTTTTTTTGCCCAGGAAGGAATTAGAGGCACCCCTGTGTACAGAATGAGGGAACCCTTCCTCCTGTTCTGCCTGTGACTTCATCAAGCCTGCTTACAGGCAAATAACGAACCTCATAGGCCTGGATCCTGGAAGGGTCAGGTTTTGGAGCCAAATCCAAGGGGGGCTAGCAGAGGTTAAAAATGAGCCCTGCTGCAGCAACCAGCCAGAACCAGAGAGTGTGAAACTGTCCAGGAGTTCAGACAGGCTTCTGTTTAGAGGTCTGGCGATCCAGATGTACAGAGAGCCTACCCTGTTCCATGCCAAGCTGCTAGAGAACCAAGAGGTGAATGGTGCTACTATGGAGAGAGAGCTGCTTGAAATATCCAGTGTGACTGCCTCTGAGAGCACCCAGGTGTGAGCCACCCAAGGGAGGATATTGGCCCCCTCTGTGAGGACAGGTTTTTTTCATGTACCTGCTATGTGGGCACGGCTACTAAGTTCCAAAGGGAGAGGTACTTTGGGAAAGATAGTACTACCGGGAGAAATAAAAGCTCTTGGAAAAGGACATTTCCATTGAACTGCGTGATTATTAATCTCTTGCGAAGTTTATTGGGTGCTAAGAAAAGATTACATGTGCATACCAGAAAACACCCCTGCATCTCCACCCTCCTGTGATGAACTGTGTTTCTTAAATACACAAATCCATTATCGAATCACAGAACCATGGCCATTGAAGTCTGAATAACTCTGTTGGGCATAGGGAAGTATTTCACTTTCTGGTTAAAATGCATGAGGAAGTTAAGTTTAGGAAGATAGCATCAAGTGCAAGAACGCAGGAAACCAAGGGTCATGACTGTACCTTCCCTAAAGATGTAATTGGAGAACTAAAATCCTATAAAACCACAAACCCTAGGCACCCAAGCTCTGAGTTAGAGCAAGAATGAGCTGCCACGCCCCATGCTTCCTCGTCTACATTGGAGGGGGGAGTATTGTATTGTTCCTACCTGATCCATACACAAGTAGCATACGTGAAGAATAATGAAGAACAATAAGAATGAAAAGGCTTTCAATTGTAACCTCCCCAAAAAAAGATTTCAGCCTCCATGTAGGGCTTACAGTCTAAATGGGAGGGTAACATACAGACACAATTCAGAGGGGTATTAAGGTGCTGTGGGTTACAGTTTGTTACACCGTTATATAAGTGCCAATTCAGGTGTTATCCAGGGTCTCCCAAAGGTAGTCTTTGAGTTTTGTTTTAAAAACATTGAAGGAGGATTGCTTGCAGCCTTATATTGTGACATTTGTATTCTATGCGTACTGTATATTGTGAGTGGGCCCCTAAGCTCAGTAAGTGACAGCAGCACAGAGCATGTTCAGTGAAGCAGCTGAAAAGAAGATGGGGAGCTACTGGGGCATCTTTGGAGACACCGATTTTTACTGCTAACGGGCTGTGGGTGCATTGGGCTGGTACAGAAGCCCGAAACATAATGTACAACATTTCTAGCCTAGTTCTCTTAAGCTTTCGTTCTCTTTTAAAGCTGCCACAGTGTTTTTATTCTTATTTTTGCCATGGTAGGCACCCAGCTGCACAGTCAAAGCTTGTATGTGCAAGATCAGAAACTTTTATAATCTGTGCAACTGGATTACACTGGACACATATAAGAGGCAACATACATATCTGTAAAGCTATAGGATGTAATGCAATATGTATATTGAGGCTCTTACATTGTATGCTGCACTGTAAGTTATATAGTGACATTAAGGTTTAGCCATTTAGGTTGAGAAAGATATAAATGCATCCAATTTTTTTGTCTAAATGAAACCTGTCTAATTTGTGCCTTAATCCAAAGGATAAAACATATCCCCATCGGATGCCTCAGACACCAAGATTGCATGGTGCATTATCTTACATTTATCAACATTGAATCTCATCTGCCACTTAGATGCCCAAAGTGTCAAGTTCGTCTATATCCTGCTGCAGGATGGATTTAATTGTGCTCCATCATTTTCTGTCATCTGTGAACACTGTTACTTATGTTGTACAATGCACACCGCCAAGTCATTAATGAACAAATTAAACAATAGTGGGCCCAATAAAGAACCCTGACGGACCCCACTAAGAACGTTACTCCAAGTAGAGAATGTGCCATTAACAACCACCCTCTGAACCCTGTAGCCAGTTTCCTATTCATGTACAAACAACATTACTAAGAGCTGTAATTCCCCAGATGTTCCGTCACTTACATCCAATGAAGAATATCTATACAAGTAATAGGGTTTGGGAACAGTTTCGGACTGGCCCACCGGGATACCAAGAAAACTCTCGGTGGGCCCAGGTGTCAGTGGCCCCTCATGCTGTTAAACATTTAGACTGTTTCATGGTCATTCCGTATTTCTTTATGGGAAAATATGTGTAATAATGGAATAATATAGTAAGTAGATATAAAAGACTAAGGGAATAAAGAGGATGGATAAAGAGAGGAGGAATAATAGTTTGGAAAGTGGGTCCACGGTCAAAGGTTTTCTGGTGGGCCCCTGGCATCCCAGTCCGACACCGTTTGGGAATCACAGGCCAAGACAGGATAACTGCTGTTTAGATATTTAATGTGCATCCACACAGGGCCAATTAATGTCTGCAAGTGCAGCAATTTCCCCCATGGTCAGTTGTGTGTAAAGCCACTTTCATTAAAGGTACTTGAATCAAAATATGTTCCTTTGACTTCCATAAAGTTGTGCTTGTCACAGCTTAAAGGGGACCTGTCACCTAAAAAATATTCGAAATCCTATTTTATCACGTGAGTCAAGCAAAATAAACTTTATTTACTTTAATTTCCCCCTTTGTTCTTCCATTGTCGCCCAAAGTTGTCTTGGGAGGAAACTTTGTGCAACTTCACGATGTGTACATTTTACCACCGGCTATTTAAAAGGAGAAGGAAAGGCTAAAATTAAGTAAGCTTTATCAGAAAGGTCTATATAAATACACCAGTAAACCCTCAAAGTAATGCTGCTCTGAGTCCTCTGTCAAAAGAAACACCACATTTCTTTCCTTCCATTGTGTACACATGGGCTTCTGTATCAGACTTCCTGTTTTCAGATTAAACCTCCAGGGCAGGGCTTGAGCATGCTCAGTTTGCTCCTCTCTCCCTCCCTCCTCCCATCCTTGCTGCAATCTGAGCCCAGAGCTGTTAGTAAGCAGGGAGAGACTCAGGCAGGAAGTGATGTCACACCAAGGTTATATGGCAGCTTCTATCCTAAACAAACAGAGACAGTGTCTAGAGCTGTTTATTCAGGTATGGTAAAGCATTCTGCAGAATAAATATAGCATTCTAGCTTGCACTATTGTGGCTAATATGTTGGCAATAAACTGTCTTGGAGCTTTCCTTCTCCTTTAAGTTATTTTCAATGGAGAAGCATTTTTGGGAGATTTGTCGTCCCGCTGTCATGCATTTTTATCATGGGCGACAGATTTCTTTGGCAGCCACTGTCCTTGAATTTTTACTTGCGTCCGCAATCAGGGGTGGGGGTGGAGCAATCAAATTTTGGAGTGTGGTGCAGGGAGTGAGCCTGAGCCGAATGTCCTGCCAACCTACTCCAACCCTACACATGGGAACTCTGGAGCTACTGCCATCTTCTAACCCTTTGTGCCCAGCCTCAATAGATGCCGCACAATTGCGCCTAAAGAATCGGATGCAGAAGTCGACCACATGTAAATGACGCCAGATGGACTTCTGCATAATTTGCAATTAATTGCAGATACAGTTGCATTGATTTTAGTGAATCAGATGGAATTGTACCAGACACAGAGCAATTGAGTCAAGCGCATCGCCCCCTTGTAACAGCAATGATACTGGATGTGTGGAGGAAAACTTCGCCCAAACTAGCACACTTCTGCTCATGAGAAACATAAGAAGAAATAATCTTCTATATCGATCGTCTGTTATATGTATTATTTCAGGTTCTGTCTACGTGTATGTTAAACATAAATAAATGTTGCTATTTAGGTGTATATTGGTATTTATATATTTCTTGCTACATAAATATTGAATTCAAGCATAAATAATTACAAACGTCTTCATGGAGCAACTAATTATCCCACCAGAAATAATAACATACAAGTGAATATGTATAGTATATCTAAGTAAAATGGTACATTGTGTAGTAGTAGTATTATTATTAATGAAATAAATATAAACTAGAACTGGCAAAAAAACATAACGACTCCAAACTTTTAATCAATCTTAGTTATTGTTATGAGATCTACTTTATATTTGAATAGAAGAACCCACGGCTATGATGGTAGTAGTTTAAGCATCCTCTAGATGGCGCCAGTATTCATTTAATTCAGAGTAGCAAATCCATTAATTAGCTACTACAGTAATAAAACACCCTGTTTTTGTTTTTTGTTTACTTTTACAAATGAAAGGTCATGTGAAATATTGTAAAGTACTAACAAAACACTCTTAGAAAAGAAGGAACATTGGGAAATATATTTAGATTTCTCATCAGAGAGAATGATACTCACTAACTGGAAATACAAAGTAATGGTTGCCCATTGTGTTTGTGCTTCATTACACCAGACATAAGCAATGGAATTGCCTGCAGGAGTACAAGATGCATTAGCAAAGCTGCAGGTGCAGCAGTTATGCTGTTTATTGAGGCTGTATACACCTATTAACATGAGCAAATTAAAGAAACATGTCGGAAATACATTCTCCCTATTATTTTCATTAAAAAAATAATTTTTTTCACACTTACTAAATCTGTAATTAGCTAAGTTAGTTGAACAAGTAGAAGCCCACTCTTTGCAAGAAATGGTGAAAAATTGCCTTTTTTTTCTGGCTCTTTCCGGCTTTCAAATGGGGGTCATCTATAAAAACAAACGCTCTTTTAGGGTAAGGTCAGACTGGGCGTTTCGGGGAGATTTAGTCGCCTGGTGACTAATCGCCTCGTCTTCGTGGCGACCAATTCCCCCGAACGCCTTCCCTCACTCTGCGCTGGCTAAAATGAAAAATTGCCGGCACTAAGGACACCCGGCGATTAGTTTTTTCTGAAGTCGTCTGAAGTTTCCTTGTGAGGCAACTTCGGGCGACTTCGGAAAACGAATCACCACGTGTGATTAGCACCGGCGATTTTTCATTTTAGCCAGCGCAGAGTGAGATTTTTAAATCTTCCCAAAACACCCAGTGTGACCTTACCCTAAGGCTACAAATGTATTGTTATTGCTACTTTTTATTACTGATTTTTTATTCAGTCCGTCTCCTATTCATATTCAGTACATGGTCACTAGGGTAAATTGGACCTTAGCAACCAGATTGCCAAAAATTGCAGACTGGAAAGTTGCAGAATGAAAATTAAATAACTCAAAAACCTCAGATAAAAAAAATCTATCATTGTGAAAATGGACTGTTCCACTGCGTAATGCCAGGGGGCACTCTTTGGTCATTTAATTCTACAAAGCAAAAAATATAGGCAGGAATCAATGTTTGTATAAAAAAAAAGAAAGTAAATAAGTGCAGTGTCTGTGACTTCAACTCCCACACAGGAGAGACATCACATCAGTGTTAAAGGGCATGTAAAACCCCTCAAAAATACAGTTTTGCCTAAAGAAAGAAATTGTAATTTTAAGCAATTTTCCAATAAACATAGTCAATAGTTTCAAAGTTATTTGTACTGTATATTCTGCACTGGCTGCTTGAAAGTTATGCAGCAGAAATCAGCATATTTATAGGTCTGTTAATCAGCACTATGAGGGCAGAGACTAGAAAGTGACACGCAGATACAGGTATGGGATCCATTATCCAGAAAGCTCCAAATTACTGAAAGGCCATCTTCCATATCTAAATAATCATATTTTTTAAAATTGTTTCCTTTTTCTCTGTAATACTAAAACAGTAGCTTGTACTTGATCCCAGCTAAGATATAATTAATCCTTATTGGAAGCAAAAAACAGCCTATTGGGTTTATTTAACGTGATTTTCAAGTAGACTTAAGGTATGAAGATCCAAATTACGGAGAGATCCGTTATCAGGAAAAACCCCAGGTCCCAAGCATTCTGGATAACAGGTCCCACACCTGTACTGCTTTCCATAACAGTTATATTTACTTGCTTTCAAACCAATTGTATTCATTAGGCAACATTGTAATTTTGAGTTTACATCTCCTTTAATTAGGGATGCAGCTAATCCAGGATTCGGTTTGGGATTCGGCCAGGATTCATCTTTTTTTCAGCAGGATTCGGATTCGGTCGAATCCTTCTGCCTGGCCGAACCGAATCCGGATCCTAATTTGCATATGCAAATTAGGGGTGGGGAGGGAAATGGCGTGACTTTTTGTCACAAAACAAGGAAGAAAAACAATTTTCCCCTACCCACCCCTAATTTGCATGTACAAATTAGGATTTGGATTCGGTTCGGTCGAATCTTTCACAAATGATTCGGGGGTTCAGCTGAATCCAAAACAGTGGATTCGGTGCATTGCTACCTTTAATTGAATAGCTTGGTTCCCAGCACATAATTTTCCAGGCAATGTCCCTAATAATGATAAAAGCAATTGCCCCACTTTGCCTGTTTGCATTGGCTGCCCCAGCAGCATCACGTGCCCCCCATTTACTGACATGTCCCACATTAACATTTACCAGCAATGGGTTACTTCATACTGTGTACGTCCCTAGCAGCAAATTCTGTTAAATGGGATTTCCTTGTGAATCATTTCAAATCCAAAATTTAAATGAAGAAGCTTAATGCTTGCTCGCTTCTGTGCATCAGAAATTCTAAAAGGCACAAGGGCAGTCTCATGAAGTCTCAGTCACTCCTTCAACTTGGGAAAGTCCGCATTGTGGTATAACAGTGTGTCATACAGTATCAGGCGGCGTGTGAGTGTTTGGTGTGAGTGAAGCTGGGGAATAACAGGCACTGCAGAGATGTCAGAAGAATGAGAATGCTAATGTATTGTGAGCTTCATTCAGAGAGACAGGGATACACTACTGAGCTCAGCTGTTTATAGTAAAGGGCAGCACATGGACTTTGATGCACATACTGTATCTGGACCCAAAGCATAGACAACAGCGTCCCTGCCCCAGGACTGGATCTTTGTCTGAAGCCCCATTATACCTCTAATGATCTGTATACAACTACAGAAGCACAGAATATTTCTACAACCTGCTCTGAACTGTACAACCCAGAATTCTCTCACCGGTGAGTGATTATAGGGACAGATGTGACTTACATGTTATTTCATTTGCAATGCCGGCTACCAGAACTAACTGTTTCTCTTTCTTTTATGCATATTGTATAGTTTTATAATTGATTAACACATATCCCATAATGTATCATGTCCTAAACAAATAAAAGAGACCTAATCTCTCCTGGAAGCTTGTTTTCTTCTATCTACTAGATAACTTATAAAAGCGGGATCCATTATCTGGAAGCCTATTATCCAGAAAACTCAGAATTACAGGAAGACCATCTCGTATAGACTCCAGTTCAATGAAATAATTCAAACTTGTAAAATGGATTTTTTTTTCTCTGTAATAATAAAAGTGTCTTGTACTTGATCTCAACTTAAATATCATGAACCCTTATTAAAGGCAAAACAATCCTTTTGGGTTTATTTAATGTTTCAATTATTTTATAGTAGACCTAAAGTATGGGAATCCAAATTATGGAAAGAATCCTCATCCAAAAAACCTCAGGTTCCGAGCGTTCATGATAACAGGTCCCATATCTGTATTTACTCAGCATTTTCCTGCCTTGTTCAATGGTTGTCACAATACAGGGATGGAATGCCTTACCTGTTAAACCTGTTATCCAGAAAGATCCTAATAACTGGAAGTCATCTCCCATAGACTCAATTTTATGTTAATAGGTCTATTTTTTTAGCTCATTCCTCTCTGTAATAATAAAACAGTACATTGCAACTAAGCTGCAGAAATCAATACTCGTGGCAAAAGTCTTATTGTCTTAATGTTTAAATGTATTTTAGCAGAAATAATGTACAGGTATGGGACCTGTTATCCAGAATGATTGGGACCTGGGATTTCCAGATAACATTCATACCTTTCTACTAGAAAATCATGTAGACATTAAATAAACCCAATAGACTGGTTATGCATCTAATAAGGATTAATTATATCTTAGTTTGAATCAAGTTCAATCAATTTTAAAAATTAGAATTATTTGACTATAACAGAGTCTATGGGAGACAGTTTTCCATTATTCTGAGCTTTCTGGATAACAGGTTTCTGGATAATGGATCCCATACCTGTACATGTACGGTATCCGTTATCCGGGCATCCATTATCCATAGCTCTCCAAATTACAGGAAAGCCATCTCCCATAGACTCCATTATAATCAAATAACTCAACTATTAAAACATTATTTGCTTTTTCTCTGTAATAATAAAACAGTAGCTCATACTTGATCCCAGCTGTGATATAGTCAATACTTGGAAGCAAAACCAGCCTATCGGATTTATTTCCTGTTTGATTAATTTTTTTATTAGCTGCAACTGGTGTTGAAAAGTTATTAGTTGGTATTGGGAATCATATTGCTTCAAATTTTTATACGCCTTTAAGGAAGAGTTCCTATGAATACGGTATCAGAGTCATTCTGTGTAGCATATAATTATGTAATTATTGAATAATCATCTCAAAAAGCCTTACACGTTTAATGTCCATCTGACACTTAATTATTTTGTCTGTTTGTGGATTGCCAGAGTGCCTAATACCTCTTGCTTGTTTCCATATAAATAGTCAGAGAAGTCCCCTTTTAACATATCCCAAACACTGTAACACCAGGCTCAGTCTATGGCCATAAGCCTTCAAACACTTCCTATTTCTCAACACAACATACAAAGACCTTGCATACAATTTCTAATAGCAAAACTTCCCCTTTTACGTTTGACCTGCCGTAGGCTGGAACAGCAACACCTTTTGCTGGTTTATTAGAAGTAAGAGCTCATATAAGGAGAATAAGGAACAGCCATTAACAAACATTGATAATAAATTCTGTACCACTACCTTAAACATATTGCCTTTCACCTTTCGCTTCCCTTTATCGGTAACAATAATTCACTCTTCCTTAGGTAGAACCAGTTCCGCTGCACATTCCAGACTGCCGGCATATACTTAATACAAGATGGAAACTGCATTTTGGAGCCTGATGCCTGGGCTGTTGGTGCTAATGAGCGCCGGTGCTGCTGAACTCTCAAACGGTTGCCATACAAAGTCGGGGAACTGCTGCATTTTATGTAATCCTGGTAAGATTGTTTGCACAAAGCAGTAAATCTTTTGCCCAATTTGGCCGCCCATGTTGAGGGCCACATAGGACTTTTCCAGTTATTCGGTGATACCAACCACAGCTCTCATGGGGATGCCTTGGGCCCTTAGCAACGCTGCATCCCCGAACTACTGTATTTTGGTTCCACTTTGCATTTTTATAAAGTGCCAATGGTCAGGCTCCCACCTTAGAACATAACCTAAGCTCAAGATGACATTGTTTTTTCAGCCTCTTAGCATAAGGTTACCAACTTTCTCTATTTGAGAAGCCAGAACTGGGGGGGGGGGGGCAGGTGGCAGCAAGAGGTGGAGGTATTACATCATGGAGTAGGGTAATGATAGGATAATGTCAGGAGGAGGGGTCATGGCGTTCCACACTGAGATTGGGCGGTTTGGCAGCCCTGATTCAGCTGCAAGATTTAAAGGGGATGTTCAACTTTACATTGACTCATGATGATGTAAAGATTGATATTCTAAGTCAATTTGCAATTGGTCTTCATTTTTTATTATGTGTGATTTTTGAGTAATTTATGGTGCCCTCCACCATATAGGGCCATAATAGGGCCATCTGATTCTATTAGTGGGGGGGGTGAGTCACATGTAGTTCCTTGTTTCCTCAGGTTGGGCTGAATCTTCTTACTGGTGCATCTGGGATCAAATTGCTCATTGATAACAATCATTTTGTTTTTTGCAGGATTCCTGCTTAATATGAAGAGTGAGTGCGGCCAGTGTAATCGCTGTCCCGGAGGAAGCTTCATGGAAGCACCTAACAGCAAGTCCAGCTGTCAGAGATGTAAAATATGTGAAAGTAAGTGTCATACAGAATTCTGATTTGTGCCTGTTACATAATACAAGCACAGGCTCTATTATCCAGAACCCAAATGTCCTGCAAGCTTCCAAAATACAGGAATGCTATTTCCCATAGAATTGCTATTTAAATAAGAAGCTCTTATTCTTTGACTGATTGACTTTTTCCCTGTAATAACTTTAGGATGGTGACAGACGGAGATTAGTCGACCAACAACAAATCTTCTCTATGCAGTCGACTAATCTCCCTGAAATGCCTTCCCGCCAGGCAAGAATATGAATCGCTGGCGAGATGGCATACAAATTGCTTTGGATTTCTGAAGTCGCCTCACTTCAGAAATCTGAATCGATTTGTAGGCATTTCAGGGAGATTAGTCGCCCGAAGTAGAGAAGATTTGTCGCTGGGCAACTAAGCTCCCCATCTGCCACCACCCTTCAAGAATTTAGAGATAACAGATATCATATGTCACATGTCTATGGATGAAGTGTAACACAGAGACGCTATTTACAATAGGCCCCAACATCAAGTAAAATATCCTGGTAAATTCTTTTCTGTTATTGATAATTAGGCATGCACCGAATCCAGGATTCGGCCGAATCCAAAATAGTG
Organism: Xenopus petersii; assembly: GCA_038501925.1. NCBI lineage: Eukaryota > Metazoa > Chordata > Amphibia > Anura > Pipidae > Xenopus > Xenopus petersii. The sequence continues at coordinate 86,606,617 of CM076685.1, forward strand.
GATTTGGTGCATCCCTATTGATAATATCCATTTAATCCCCTATCCCAATCCTGTATCCAGGCTCAGACTGGGATCCAAAATAGGCCTTGGCATTTCAAGTGGACAGAGGCCCAAACAGCCTTTGATAGGTCCATAAAATAGCGACTGTCTATGGCATCTCATCGCAGCCCCTCTGACATTTGCCAGAATCCACAAACTGCCAGTCTGGGACTGCCTGTATCAGGTGCTGCTTTCAGTTTCTTTTTGGTGTTTATTCTTTGTATGGAAATCCTTCAACCACTTTTCCAAGTACAAAGAGGACGTTTGCTTTTGCATAGTGTCCCTTAAACCATAATATTTACCCACACTTTAAATATTTTTTTTTAATGAGTTAAACCACATCGCTTGTAGTATTTTGCTGGGTTAGCATTTCAATGCTTCTCTTTGAGAACCGAGAGTAAGGAAAAGAGTCACTTCCTCCCAGCTTCCCCTGGGCTGGTGACACTCAGCCATTGATACATGTGATGATTTGGGACTCCCTGGCTTTATGTGCAGCTTAACCACTGTCACAGGAGTTCCCTTTCCTCCCACCTCACTATCATGTACTGTGTGTGTCTGGCTGCCTCAATCAGCTGTGGATTTGGTCAGGATGTAATAGGTACTTTAACAGTTATCTGAAAACCCATCCAGAAAAGTTAAAAATATGGAAATGCAATTTCCCATAGAATATACTCTTATTTGTTGACTGATTTACCTTGTTAACTAAGCTGCACAGGTCCATGTTTTTGGCAAAAAAAACCACGCTGGGTTTTTAATATTTAAATGTTTCTGTAGCTTTACAACACATTGCTCCAAATTATTATGTAAAAAGACCCTTTATCTGGGAAATCCCAAAAGCACAGCATTGCAGATAAGATAGTTCCCATAACTGTACCTATTATCTGCAACACTAAAAACGGAGACTGTAGGCAAATTTGCATAGATCTAATCACGCTCAGTAAGATTAACTTGCAGTACAGCCTTAGGGGCATGTTTACTAACATTGGAGATAAATATCTGGAGAGATTTCTGGAGATGTTGCCCATGGCAACCAATCAGCAATTAGATTTAAACAGCCACAGCCAAGTTAGAAAACAAACGCAAAGATCTGATTGGTTGCTATGGGCAACATCTCCAGAAATCTCTCCAGATATTTATCTCCATTAGTCACAGCTGTAATATTCACAGGTCAAATAGATAAACAGAGTTTTACATACTGTATATTTTAAGCTATCACTCCTGGATAGGCATCACCCAAGCACTGTCATCGTCCAAGAAGGTGCACAAGTCCTACCAAAAATATGGTACAGGTGTGGGACCTATTATCCAGAATGCTCAGGATCTGGGGCCACAGGCATAGAGGCGGGGCAGGTAATATTTGATTGACAGTTTAGATATTTAAACACCTTTATAACAGGTATGGATGTTTTAATCAAAAAAAATTTGGGGGTTCCATATTTAATTTGGAAAGGACTTTCATTATGCAGTTTTTTATGTGTAGGTGACAGGTCCACTTTAAGTCTACTAGTAAATCATGGAAACATTAAATAAACCCAATAGTCTTGTTCTGCTTCCAATAAGGATTAATTATATCTTAGTTGGGATCAAGTACAATCTACTGTTTTATTATTACAGAGATAAAGGAAATCATTTTAAAAAATTTGGATTATTTGATTATAATGGAGTCTATGGGAGATGGCCTTTCCGTAATTTGGAACTTTCTGGATAACGGGTTTCCGTATAGCAGATCCCATACCTGTAGCAGCAAAAGTGCTCATAAGTAACCGTGAATAAAATATTCAACTGTCAGTGTTGGATTTGCTATTTATTCTTCCATTCACTCCCCCTTCCTGAAGCTAAAGTAATGTCCCATGTGGCCAAACATTGCTCTCCCCCCTCTGTATGATACACGCACACAAATAGATTTAAATAATATTGTGCTGTGATGGAGCTTAACAAAAAGTGGAAGTGGAATTTCCCCTATGAAAATTCAGTGTTTTCCCAAATGAAAATAACCATCACTGCACTCATTAGTGGCCCTAGTGCCATCATGAACAGTCATATAATTACAATTATGACTGTTATGCCAGCCATCAGAGCGAGGAGTGGATCTACATGCAGATGCCGTCCTCAATCTGACTGGAAAGATCAAACCTGCCTTATTGACATTTGGATGATTTTCGTTGGGTAGGGTCACCTGAGGGCCTCATACACAGCAAAGAAATTGACAAATTGATCTTAAGGGGCTGAATCTGCAGTTTAAATCTGATTATGTAGGGCATGGGCACAAGCAGTATAGGTTCTGCTGCATATTTTTTGCAGGCTGAGAGAAGCAGATCCACTTTGTGCCCCTGCTCCGTCTGAACAGTTTCCGCTTGTGTGCAGTCACATGCAGTGGAAGTCAGCCGGGAAATGTCTCCTATTGTGTTTTCCGGCCTTCCTCCAAAACACTCACTGCTTGTGACTGCGCTCTAGTGGATCCTATTAAAATCAGTAGAGATGGGGAACGGAGCATAAGCTCTGCGGCAGGCTGAGCACAGTGGAGCCTATGCTCTGAGTACCTTTGCCCTTAATCATTTTCATTCTTGGGGTTGCTATGTTTAATCTGTAACATAAATCTGTGCCCTGTACAACAGCTAATAATCTATTGACCACTAAACAAACACTCTCATTAAAAAAAACCTTCATTCCATTGCTAAAGAGCTGAAACGATATCCAAAAAGAAAAGCAAACAAGGAAATACAGAAAGGGGAAAATGAACAGGCTCGTGGTACGGCTGGTTTTCTGATGATAAATTTCATTGTGACTCAAAGCCACATGCTTTGACTGAAGTTTCCATGTTGCTTAACTGGGGGGGAAAACACCAAAGTGTAAAGGTAAAGGACTGATATATTTCCTGGACGTAGACACATAAAAGAGCATTATGTTGGGCAAATATTTAATAAAATGCTTGCGTTTCAAGTCATCAAATCTGTCCCCGATTGGGGCAACAACGCAGAGGGACAAATAAGGCTGATCTGATCTTTTAGCTCCTGGACCAGTGATCATGTGATAATGGGTTATATGTTCATGTGATTGGGATTGAGGAATCACCGAATCATTGCCCAAAAGGGTTTTCTAACCCGTCCATCAGATATTTGTTTCAGTTTTCAGCCAGAAATCTGTTAAACAGTGCATCATATTACCCCAGTTGGCAACTTATATTAGCCTGTGTATGTCCAACTTTAGAATGGTGAGAAATTTGAACAGTGGCCATTATTTTATGGTCAGGGCCAGATTTACATAGTGGGCGCCCCTAGACCCACTGCCATTCATCGCTTCTGTCCCCTCCCCTTTCATCATCTGGACTAGAGCAATGGGGATTGGCACAGGGGAAATTTAAAAAATGATTGTATCCCCAGCGCATCCCCAGTGTTTTTGAACCAATATGGGTGTGGTTGGGCAGTATGCCGCCCCCCTAAAATCCTACCGCCTAGGCCTTTCCTACGCCTAGGTTGCCTTTCCACAAATCCTGGCCTGTTTATGTGTTCTCTAATACATGAATATTTGCCATACTACTGTACCTGTGCTTGGTAGTGATGGGCAAATTTTTGGCGAAGCGAAATGGAAAAGATTCGCTCATCACTAGTGCTTGGTATTTCAGTGTGCAACAGTGGGTATAGTCCCCATAGAGATGAATGGGAGCAGTTAACCCCTGTGTTCCCATGAGCTGTGTTCCCAAAAAAAGGCACCACACGTGAATATAATTAATATAATCAATTAAGATTTTCTCAACTGTCCACTGTGTGTAGATGATACCCATTACTTATTCATGGTTACATGGCTCATGTAGGATGAAAAACTGAAATGTCAATCAAGTTCAACGTGCAACGTTTCTACATAAATATATTGTATTCATCTTTTAATTCCTTTACCATGTATTTAACCACAACAGATACCTTTGAGTACAATAGGAAGTGCACCCCCACCTCAAATGCTGTTTGTAAATGTACTAAAGGCGGAATATGCGTCGGGGAGAACTGCGAGAAATGCGCCATCTATGAATGCCCAGAAGGACAAGAAATTACAGGGCAAAGTAAGACTTTACATTTGTACAGTTATATTTCACACAATGAATGTTTTCTTTTTAAAACACACACATAATAATCAGATCATGGTATTCTGAACTATTGACCTGGAAGCAAAAGTGGGTGAATCATTTCTGATTTGGAACTGCTGGCCACACACAAGTGCAGTAAGGGCCTGTATTAGCGACAATCTTTTAGTCTATTGAAATGTCATCACTGTTGAGGGCCAAGATAACAAGCCAGGCCATCCAATGAGATGATTAAAGTTGCATCCTTGAATTGCCCCTCCTCCACTTCCACTGGGGGTTCCTCGCAGTCATCAATTGGGCTTGTTTACTGGATATACACTTGCCTGCCCACACTGCACAAATATCCAGAAGAATGGCCCAATATCCCAACAATTAATGCTTTACATTTACATCTTAGTTTCTTAGTCATGTGGAATATGACCACAGCCTAATTACAGTCATAATTGAGGTCATTACCGACTATTTCATTTTGCTATTTACTCTTTTGGTTCTAGAATGCACTGACTGCCCTCATGGAACATTTAAGCCTGAAGGAGAAGGCAAATGCAGGCCATGGACAATGTACGTACTGATTATTTTTTTTTAAAGCATATTAAGATGAATTCACAATTTTGTTTTAATAAACTGCATGAACAACAACCAAAACCAATAACCCTTAGTCACCTTCCCCCTTGTGCCTTCCTCCTACCTCTCCCCTGTCACCTCTCCTCCCCCCTTTTTTATTCTCACCCTTGTCTGTTCCTGATCTGGCACCTCTTCTTTCATTTTGTCCAAGGTAAATATTAACTGCTGAAAATACAGTTTCCCCTTGGGTTTTCCCCTAGGCTGGCACATCTTCTTTCATTTTCTTTTTCTGTTTGTCTCAGGTAAAAAGTAACTGCTGAAAATACAATTTCCCTTTGGGTTCCCCCTAGGCTTTTATAAGGTTATACTGCCAAAAAGGCAGGTCTTGGCAGGTGTTGCATCTCCTACACCCCATTATGGTGTTACTAGTAATGAATCTTGGGGGCAGGACAACACGGAGGGCTGACCCAGGTGTGCCCGTACTGGAAATCTGACCCTGCAAATAGGTTATTGTTTTGTCCCGGGTTATCACAGGGGGTCTGCTGTCTGCCATTTATTCACTCTCCATAGCTGAATATCAGCATGATGAAAAACCCTGGGTGCCTGTACAGTAAGATACTATGAAACCAAGTTATAATACATAGCACATTATATAGGCACAGGGAAATGAGTCACATTGTTATGCCATTTAATGAAACTGTAAGATAATGATACTGATTAAACAGTTTCAGTTTACTGCATATTAGCAGATGGTGACACTGGAATTTCTTTAATAGATGCAGACTGTACAAAACAACGACAGTAGGATTGCCACCTTTTCCGGCCTTCCTACGTATTTAACTTTTTTCCCTATTAATAACATTGGGATCAGCCATCATTTTTACCGGGCAGGCCGGTAAAATACCAGCCAGATGGCAACCCTAGGCACGAGGGCCTATTGAGCAATTGCCCAAGAATAAAATGGCTGCTGGGAATTCTCCTACCCTAGCTATACTTCCTGCTGCATCTCCCAACACCGCCCTGCCCAAACCAAGACACATCAGTGCTAAGGAGTCCATTTCTATAACACAAAACTCACTTTTTACATTCTGTTACTATAAGATTTAATAACCAAATAGTCAAAAGTTCTCAGTATTATTTCATCTGAAATATGCCGTTTTGGCTGCCAATCAATTCTGGCTTTTCTTTCTCTCTAGCTGTCGCAAACCAGCCAAGGTTGTGCTTAATGGCACCCGCACATCAGATGTGATTTGTGGAGACACAATGTCCCGTACTACACAAAGGATGAGCACAGCATCTTCTAGAGTCACTCAGAGACCACGTAGGTGTCTGCATTGTTCACTATACAAACCTCTTGTGCAGACTTTACATTAAACAGAAATTGTGAGCAGGGCCCAGTCTTTACACATTCTGCTTAACCAGTTAAAAATTGTATTACCAGTGATCTATACCAAAATGCCATTGGTTTCTATTATTTTCTTTTGTGCCATAAAGCTGCACCTATTTCTTGTGTCCTTATGCTCCATAAAATAGAGTCCCCCTGCAAGACAAGTATCCAACACTTCAGGCAGAGAATCTACACCTAGTGCCAAGGATATCCAGCAATCAGTCAATAATAAATGGAATACACAGGGGAAAGAGTTTTAGAGCTGCTGGCAATAAGTAGTGCATACCTCCCAACTGTCCCGTTTTGAGCGGGACAGTCCCAATTTTGACAGCTCAACCCGGAGTCCCGGGGTTGTTACTGAAATGTCCTGACTTTCTCTTTTTTCTCCTGCACTGAACAGCCAGAAATAGATACAACGTTTTCAACTTAATTGGCTTTTGGCAGAGAGAGACTTAGCTACTTTTGTAGCAATTTATGATAAGGAGGTCTCTTGAGAAAACTGATCTGCAGCTTAAAGCGCAATTCGCCTTCATTAGCAAAACTGTAATAACACATAAAAACCACAGAAAGGTGTTCAAACTTTCATAAACTGTCAAATTTTGTAAAATGGACATGGTAATTAGGAGGTGTGGCCACCAAGTGGGCGTGGTCAAAATTTCTGCCACACTCCGTGCGGCAAAATTTTTTGTCCCTCTTTCTGTTTCCAAAATGTTGGGAGGTAGGGCAGTAGTAAAGCAGCCCTATGCATTTTAGAACAATTAAAAAAACCTCTAACTTAATTTGGGAGAGGATTTACAGTAGCAAACTCCTTAATGAGAATAGAATAAATAATATCTGAGGCAGTACAGGGTCTAATTATTTAGATGGCAAACAAATAAGGATGCGCCGAATCCAGGATTGGGTTCAGGATTCGGCCAGGATTCGGCCTTTTTCTGCAGGATTCGGATTCGGCCGAATCCTTCTGCCCGGCCGAACCAAATCTGAATCCTAATTTGCATATGCAAAGGATTCGAAGGATTCGGCCTAATACTGAACCGAATGCGAACCCTAATTTGCATATGCAAATTAGGGGCGGGGAGGGAAATTGCGTGACTTTTTGTCAGAAAACAAGGAAGTAAAAAATGTTTTCCTCTTCCCACCCCTAATTTGCATATGCAAATTAGGGTTCGCATTCGGTTCAGTATTAGGCCGAATCCTTCGTGAAGGATTCGGGGGTTCGGCCGAATCCAAAAGAGTGGATTCGGTGCATCCCTACAAACAAATGATGTAAATGGTGCTGTAAGATAAATGGGGTAATCATAAAGTCAGATATTTTCCTTATAAATAAATTACTGCAATGCTTCACAATACTGAAAATAATGCATTACTAAGAGCTAATCAGGCTAACGGCTGAAGATCCATCAGTATATTATAGCACCCTAGACCTGCCGTAACCTGTTGAAGTCAAGGGGCCCATTCAGCTGCCAGGAAATATGGTGTCAAACACTGTGTAAAAAAAGCAGAGGAAGTCAAACTTGTGGCTTTTTTTCAACTTAGTTTTTTGTTAGAGTTTTACACTTGGATACACATGTGCATAGAATATAATTACACAGCTTTATATGGTATAAATAGTGCTGTGACTTTACATGGTGGCCTTAAAGTGGGGATGATTGGCAAAGTGCAACATTTTGCTTTACTTCCCTTTACAGGGGTCGTGCAAGAAGACAAGAAAGTGAACAGGCAGTCTGTCACTAACGCAGAGCCAGGTAATGGTGTCTCATTTGGTCTAAATTTGCAGTGGGAGAATTGTTTAGGGCTTATTTATGGACACAAATATTATTTCATTGCACTTTTGCACCCTGCCCCCGCACTTTGCAGCACAACTTTGTGAATATGCCCCTTAGTGTTACATAGTTTGTGACGCATATATGATCTCCATATAATGCTTTTTGCTTTCTGTTTCCAAAACATCCAGGGCCCTCTGTAAATGCAGTCCTGATACATGTTCTAATTGTTGGAGGAGCACTCATCTCAATAGCCATCCTGCTTTGTTCTTTACCATATTTAAAAAAATGGATGAAGAAAATGAAAAAGGAATTTAAGAAATGTAAGTGCTGGTTACTGTTTGTTATCATGTCTGCAGTGTGGCTTTACCAGAAGATGTTAAAGGACCAGTCACATCTGGCTGATATGCAGGCATTCAACAAGCAACAAACTTGGTCTGGAGAAGTCCTCAAACCATGAGAAAAGTTTTTCTGTATTGAATTGCATCTCAAAATTAAGGGGCAGATTTACTAAGCTCGAGTGAATGGTTCGAATTTCAAAAAGTTCAAATTTCGAAGTAAATTTTTGGGTACTTTGACCATCGAATACGCTATATTTGACCAATCGACTTTGATTCGTTAATCGAAGTACTGTCTCTTTAAAAAAAACTTCGACTTCATACTTCGCCAAATTTAAGTTACCGAAGTGCAATGTTAGCCTATGGGGACCTTCTAGAGCACTTTTCTACGTTTTTTTTGGTCAAATAAAAATCCTTCAATCGATCGCTAAAAACCGTTTGATTCGAATGATTTAATCGTTCTATTCGATCGTTCGAACGCTAAATTCTGTGAAAAATTCTTCAACTTTGATAGTCGAAGGATTTCAATTCGATGGTCAAATGTCGAACCTTAGTAAATCTGCCCCTTAATCTTGTCCATGAGTTTTCACATGATAAACATTTTCCCAGGTCGGGAGGTGCCATTGAGGGTAAGGTCAGGTAGTGGGTCTCTGCAGGGGGCACAGCGGGGGTGGTGGATGCCTGTCGGGTTGCGCACAGGACTTAAAGGACAACTACACCCTCCAATGATTTCTGTAGAACTGTAGAGGTATGGGATCAGTTATCCAGAAACCTGTTATCCAGAATGCTCCGAATTACGGAAAGTCCATCTCCCATAGTCTACAATATAATCAAATAATCCAAATTTTAAAAATATATTTTCCATACCTGTACTGACTAGAGTCGATTACCTGTGCTGCCATATATTTATGATTGAGATCTAATTAAAAAGATGCATGGGATCTACTAGGAATCTAATGTATTTAGTTTAAAATTTCAGTATCATGATAAGTATATACTGGCTGGCAGACACAGTAAGTGAACATTAACTTTGTTATGTTTTTATTTATTCTCAATAGACTTGACCTGTAAAGGTTAAAGTCATCCTTTTAGGGTAGGCCTCCACGATCGATTTTGTCACGATCCGACGCACTGCGATAAAACGCATGCAACAAAAATAAGGCAAGAGATAGAATTGTCGCATGGTGTCGCAGCGTTGATACAATGCGATCGGAAGCAGACGTCTGCATCTGACAGTCGGATCGCGTCGGATCAACGCTGCGACACCATGTGACAATTCTATCTCTTGCCTTATTTTTGTTGCATGGTTTTGTCGCAGCGCGTCGGATCGCGACAAGATCGCTTGTGGAGTCCTACCCTTAGCCAATCAGATCAGTAAAACATCAGTAAAACAAATATTAGCAGAACCAGCTGTAACTGTAATACAAGTACTTTTGCCTTCATGAGACAATATCCCCATTTTTTGCAGTTCCTAATCAGCCAGTAAAAAACCCTGAGCAAGAAGACCCTTTTCCTTACCCTGTGAAGGAGCAGGGAGAAGAAGAAGAACCAATAAACAGGGAACCGTGATACCTTCCTATGCTTTCTGTTAACACCCCAAGGAATGATTTCAATTCATAATATCACTTTAAATAAGTGACAAACTCTGCTGAAAGGCCGGTTACTGGCACCAAGAAGAACTCTGACGGGAAGACAGACAACGAGCATACTTTGGGCCAATTCTGTGGTTAAGGTTTATTTCATGTTTTTTAAGTTTAAGGAATTTAAAAAATATACTAAATAGTTTTGTTAAATATTTCATCTACTTTCAATGACTTGTTAAGACTTGCCAATAGCGAACAACATATTCTGTTGACCGAATCCACCACTAAGACTAATGAACTAAGGACTCCGGCTTTATCGTGTAATAGAACATTTAGTGAATGAGCAGCAAGAAGAAGAAGATGGATCCCAGTGTCAGTCTAGAGATGTACTCCATGAACTGCAGGGAGTCCCGGAATGTAAATGTACAGAGATTCTGCCATCTTTTGTACTGGATAAAGACAGACTGTTTCATATAATATAGACATTGTATGTATAGAATATACTGCTGCACTGCTGAAAGTACACAAATACTAAAATATATTTTTAACAGGATTTCTGTTTTTTGAAGCAGAATAAAAATAAGAATGCCTATATGTGTTTTATTTAGGATGGCGGGTGCCTAAATAACAAAATGAAATGAAAAGTGTGACTAAACCACAGTTATGAAGCTTGCCAGTTAAAATGTAGGGGTCTAGGAGCATTGCCCAAGGTGTTGGAAGAGCAAAGTTGATTTTATTTCAAATATAGGGCACATCATTGCCTAGGTTACCATTGCATTTTTAATTTGTACCCCCTGTTCTGGGTGCCTCTGTTACCTTAATACCTACATTCTTCTTGGCTGTATGAGCAAAAATCAGTTTCTGTTACACTTTTGAAACTGTTCGTGCAGAGATGTGGGTGGACCAGAACATTAAATACAGGTATGGGATCCCTTATCCAGAAACCTGATATATGGGTTTTCACATACCAGATCCTTTGACCAGTGTTGATGTGTTTTAAAGGAATTGTTCAATATAAAAATAAAACCTGGGTAAATAGATAGGCTGTGCAAAATAAAAATTGTTTCTAATATAGTTATTTAGCCAAAAATGTAATGTATAAAGGCTGGAGTGACTGGATGACTAACATAATAGCCAGAACACTACTTCCTGCTTTGCAGCTCTCTTGGTTTCCACTGATTGGTTACCAGGCAGTAACCAATCAGTGACTTGAGGAGGGCCACATGGGTCATAACTGTTGCTTCTGAGCTGCATGCTAAGGATAAATTGCAAACTCATTGAACAGTTATATCCCATGTGGTCCCCCTATAGTCGCTCACTAACGAGTTAGAGAGCTGAAAAGCCGGAAATAGTGTTCTGGCTATGATGTTAGACATACAGTCACTCCAGCCTTTATACATTACATTTTTTGGCTAACATTTTTTTATTTTACACAGCCTATTTACCTATTTACCCTATCTATTTACCCAGTTTTTATTTTTACACTGAACTGTTCCTTTAAGATGAAAGGCAACCTGTGTTGTATCACAAGCAAGACACTGTATACAAATGTAACATTCAGTTGTTGCCGTTGCTCCTGTTTATTACAGTATCATTTAGCAACTTTATTCTTCTATCGAGGTACTATATTTACTGTAATGTATACAATGCCGTCTACAGAGTTCCTTAGGGCAAGGCCAGACGTGGCGTTTATGTGGCATTTTTACGTTGCGTTTTTAAAAAAGAACAGCCAGGCGTAATTACGCATAAACTGCACTACCACTGAAACTAATGGAAAACGCACTATGGCAATTCACACAGGGCGCTGAAATCTGAAATCCGCCACAGGACGCCAGTATTGGCGTTTTTTAGCAGAAACGCCAATACGTCAAGAAACTACCAAATCAATAGACTCTGCACGTTTGAAATCACACTTTGCGTAAATACGCAGCATATTTTAAATATGGCGTCCAAATTCAATGAGAAGTGCATGTTGGGAAAAGAATCCTACGTGCTAAAAAACGCATATTGACGGTCGCATGTGGTTTCAGTAGCGTATTCACGCCTGGCTGTTCTTTTTTTAAAAACGCAACGCAAAAATGACACGTCTGGCCTTGCCCTTAGGCTCTATGGATCTATTTAACTGGGCTCATTTTGCAACTGTGCAGTAAATAAAAGTAACCAGTGATTGGCTGTGTTCAGTCAGCTGCAGGGAGAATAATGAAGCAACATCTGATTTATGGGTTATGGAGTGTTAGTAAATAACCCCAGTGAGTCATTGCAAAGAGAGACAATTTGGCTTCCTCCATCTGAAGGCCACACGAGTCTTAACAGGCCGTACACTGGGTTTATGTATAAATAAATGGAATGGATGTATAAGAAGTATTACAATCACTTTATAAGTTTGAATTAAAATGTATTGCCAATTGTTTATCTTCGCTTGGAGCAGTATTTATCTGTTTGTTTCTGTTGTTTTTTAATAAGAGCTGCATGAGTTCAATATGTTCCATAGATAACAATGAGGTGAGTGGAAGATGCAGAATGCTTACCTACCGTATATCCCCTTAATATGATGCTATGGTCTTGGCGTATTCTTACACTTTATGCTTCTACACAATCTTCATAAACAAACACTAAATCTCTTAAATAATGCACAATGGCCCCCATCATTACATACTGAGGATTATGAATTAGTGATTGTGTAGGAATGAGTAATTTGATGGCGTAGGAGTCACTACATTTCAGGGTTAGGAAGTACAGAAAATGTGTGGTTAGTCTGGTCTATAACTTAGAGGACATTATAGACAATTAGACATTATAGAACTTTTATACCCATAAAGTGGATCACCGTACCAGAGGCCACCCCTTTAGACTAGAAGAAAAGAACTTTCATTTGAAGCAACGTAGGGGGTTCTTTACAGTCAGGACAGTGAGGTTGTGGAATGCACTGTCGGGTGATGTTGTGATGCTGATTCTGTTAAAGGGATCCTGTCATCGGAAAACATGTTTTTTTCAAAAGGTATCAGTTAATAGTGCTGCTCCAGCAGAATTCTGCACTGAAATCCATTTCTCAAAAGAGCAAACAGATTTTTTTTTTATATTCAATTTTGAAATCTGACATGGGGCTAGACATATTGTCAATTTCCCAGCTGCCCCTGGTCATGTCCCTTTAATGCCTTTAAGAGTGGCTTGGTTTATTTCTTGGACAGACATATCCAAGGTTATATAAAAATCTACAAATAGTATAGATATTGGTATGTGCAGTTTATGTGAGTCTGTGGGTGTGTGTATATATGGACACTTTTTTCAACCCAACTTAATTATGTAACTTACAATATATGGCATAGTCCTTTCACAAGCATTGACAACGGAAGGATTAAGCAATGAGACAATATCAGGGTAAATACATTTACTAGTTATATGTACTTTAATGTAACGGTAAGGGGGGCTGTGCCAATGAGGCGAGTTGAGAAACATTTTGCACATTGTTTATCAATATATTGCAATATATTTAAGCTGCCCATACACTGCCTTTAATCTGATTCATTAAGAATTCTATGCTTCATTACACAGTCATATGAAAACACTTGGGAACCCCCTCTTAATTCTTTGGAGTTTTGTTTATCATTGGCTGAACTTCCTTTTAATATATAACATCAGCAGTGACATAAAGTTTATTGGATTAACAGAAAATATGCAATATGCATCATAACAAAATTAGACAGGGGCATAAATTTGGGCATCCAAACAACAGAGATATTACATCAATACTTAGTTGATCTCCTTTTGCAAATGTAACAGCCTCTAGACGCCTCCTATAGCCTTTGATGAGTATCAGGATTATGGATGGCGTTATTTTTGACCATTTGTCCATACAAAATCTCTCCAGTTCAGTTCAGTTTGATGGCTGCCGAACATGGACAGACTGCTTCAAATCATCCCATAGATTTTGGATGATATTCAAGTCGGGGGACTGTGACGGCCATTCCAGAATATTGTACTTCTCCCTCTGCATAAATACCTTTGTAGATTTCGAAGTGTGTTTAGGGTCATTGTCTTGTTGGAATATCCAACCCCTGTGTAACTTCAACTTTGTGACTGATGCTTGAACATTATCCTGAAGAATTCGTTGATATTGGGTTGAATTCATCCGACCCTTGACTTAAAGCAGAAGGAAAGACTTCTTGCACTTGGGGGTGCCAAATGTTAGACACCCCCAAGTGATTGTATTTACTTACCTGAAGCCCTGGGCCGGTGCTCCTATCAGCAGAAAACTGCACCGGCCAGGGTTCTTCCAGCGAGCATCACAGATCGATCCTCTTCCGGTTTATTCTTTCTTCAAATTTCCCGGGGCAGATGAATGCGCAGTAGAATGAAATAGCTGACTTGTTAGTTAAAGTTTGGCTTTTCACTCTAATGCACAGCCGCGAGGAGCAAGAGGAAGCAGGAACAGGATAGCTTTGTGCTTGTGGGAAGAACCCCAGGCCGGTGCAGTTTTCTGCTGATAGAGGCACCGGGGTGTCAGTTTTGAATATTGAGACTACATTCCCCCACCTCCTGTTGTTAAATATAAGATTTTGCCCCTGACCTAGATAATATGTGCTCTGGAGTGACATCACATCCACCCAACAGTGACGTGACTTCTGGTTTTGTGGGTACCAGGTGGGGGCCTAAGATTGGTGCACTGCTAGTATATTCAGTGGGAAGAGGAGGATTTATAGAGGTCCAGTGGTCCGGGTTGGGCCCAACTAGACCCACACAGGACTATACTTCTTGTCTTCGTATGAATTGTGTAGTTACAGCCTCAAATGTTTATACCCAGTCAAATAATTCATATAGTATTCCGCAAATGTATGCAGAACTTAACACATAAGAGAAAATAACAAAGACTATAAAAAGAGGAGAGTGGCTAGTGAGCCCCACCACCAAGAAGTGACCATAGGGAGACTTAAACTGGAGATAATAGGGGATGAGTCCATGAATATGACCAACTCAGTTTAGAGGGGCCAAGGCAGCAGCTTTTACTGACCCATGTATGGCCATCTTTAGAGTGTAGGGCAATGGTGGATATCAGCTTTGAAATCTGTAGGGCTCATTCAGAAATATGAGTGCTAACTTGCAAAAGTACAGTTGTCAGGATTAGCTAGCGTTGCTTTCATCTTGTAACTTGTAGAAGACTTTTCAAAAGAATGTGTTGCTTGGAAACTGCACGTGTGCAATGTAATACCTATGTTTATAATACACTCCCACTGTCTGGCAGCTTCTCCAGCTTCGTGTCCTGATTTATGTCAAGGGGAAATAAATGAAGGAAAACAATGGTGGAAATCCCTACAGCTGATGTTTACTAATTTATGTGTTGGGTTTCAATATATTTTGGATACCTTACTAGTAGAAAGTGATAAATACCAAATACAAACAATGGTGAGTGTGTCTTAAAGGTCTAAATGGATTATAAATTTGTGAATCACCTGTTTTTCCTCTACATTATTCCGGGTCAACCCAGAGGGGATTTTCCAAAGGCTGAACTTGAGAGATATCTTTTTCCTATCTTATCCCTTCCCTTCTTATCTTGCAGTGTAAATCTGGTCATTCGTTGGCCAATATCCTTTGCAGTATCTTGCTCAGGCCAAATTCACAAGAGCTGCACTAAGCGGCTGCAGAAAATGTTAATTTAGGTTTGAAAAAGATTGAATAACAAATTCTCAAAGTCGCTACAAACTGAAGCTTGAACCAAACACAAGGACAGTGTTTCTCCTGTGTTACTATTTACAGTAACAATTCACATGCATGAGAGTCAGCTGACTAACCTGAAAAACATTGAGAAAATCGGCTGGAATGAGAAAAATAGCTGACAGATCGGTGTATATTGTGCTGTGTTGTACTGTATAACAGTTTGAGAAGCCCTCAGGGCATGTACAGAGGGCTAATTCTGCTGCTCGGCAAAAGTGCACTGATATGACTGTCTGCTATATAAATAAATGATGATGATGATGAAGATGACCCTTAGGGCAGGACTACATGGCCGATTCAGCCGCGATCCGACGAGCTGCGCAAAATCGCAATTCCATTGTCGCATCGTGTAGCAGCATTGATGCAAAGCGACACGACTGTCGGATGCAGACGCTGCACTAACAATGCGACACTGCCATTACTTACCATGTTTCCGTCGCATCCAACGTGACGCCTGCGATTTTGCACATCGCATTGGATCGCGGCTGAATCACCCATGTAGTCCTGCCCTTAGGCCAAGAATCAGATCATAATTGCCGCTATCCAGGCTGTTGAGACAAGGAAGGCATCAAAATCTGGTTGATTTTTGCCTAGATTTCAAGTCATATAGGCCCGTCAAAGTGCCCCATACACTGACAAATAAGCTGCCAACTTGGTCTGAAGGGTCTGACTTGGCAGCTTAAATCTTGTGTAGGGCCATATCCTGTAAGGTTAGTGCAGTTAAACATAGGCAGAGAATTATAGGTAGGTGGGTAACACACACAATAGTGGACTAATATGCACCCATCTGTGATAAGTACCATACCTCCCAGCATTTGTAAATTAAAGTTAGAACATGTTAGCATTGCCCCTGATCAAGCAGCCACATATTGTAAACTGGGGACAATATGCAAAGGATCGTGGTGCACCTACATATGCTCAGGATGTAGTTAACTGTACAACATGGCTAAAACCACATCTGTACCTGCCCTATAACTTTAGGCTCCAGGAACTGCCATGACAACTATATTTAAAGATTTCCAGGAAGACCATTTGACAAGAGCTTTACAAAGCCACAATCCAGCTGTCAAACCATGTATTACAGATGATAAGGCTCAGCAGCAAACAAGCCTGGTGCAATAACCACAGAAACTAAACAAAGTGGTCCAAGATCCAATCTGTCTATGTCAGTCTATGTCACTGTGGCATTTTGAGCCGGTAACAATTAAAGGACAAGGCAAGTATGGAGGTGGTACCTTGTAGCTCACACATGAAACCCAGGTCACTGAATTTTTGAAAAATGCTTTTGATCTGCAGTGTTCCCTATCCTGACCACAGCTCTAATCTAGGCCAGGAGCTAGAACTGGACAGGTAGAGGTGTAACACATGCTTATTAGCGCCCAGTCCATATTTTATGCCCATCACACTGCAGGAATCAAGGAAAAGAAGAGGAGACTGGACCACATGGTTGTGAGGTACAAGATACAAGTCCCATATAATTCATACTTTCCTTTTTCTTTAATTAGGGGGCAAATGAGATAAAAGAATAAGTAGATTTACAATATTCTATTGTATATCTACTGGGTATATTTAGTAATAGCCCAATGTCAACACTACTACAAAAAGAAAAGGAAAAGATAATTTTTTGGGGTGATAACACCCATTTAAACAAAGTATTGCAGTATTATGATCAATTGCTTTTCTGCTGTAAAAGTGAGACATACAACACTTCTCTACCCACGTAAGGTACATCAAGGCGTCTTACAAGCAGTGAGCTAAATGACTATCTTTATGTGATTATGTATGAGAACTGCTGCACAGGTCTGCAGTCAGAAATAAGAAGTAAAAATGACACCCTAAGACTTGCACATGAGCAAATGATACAGAGGAGAATCTGCGGCTGGAAAGCATTTGCCGGAAAGGCATGTTGTGGGTTAGTGCTGAGATCACTGTTTGAAGTAGGAGATGACAGAGTAAAAAGTTGAAGTGAAAACATAATGGAAATAATCATTTAGAAGGCTGTGGTCCCATGCACTATGGTTTTATATTGTGTCACAGCTTTTTTTGTATATCATTTCCTATTTTGACCGTTACAGACCTATTTATAGCTCATTTCATACAACAATATGAGTTGTTAATAAAGAAAACAGAGCGGATCATTAACTTCTGGTTCTCCATTAGGGTTTGACTACATCTCCCATAAGCCACTAATGGTGCTGAGATATGTATAGAACCAGGCAGAATATTGTATTTCACTATAAAAAAGGTTATCTAGATATTTGGAAAACCATATGTCAATGCATGTAAATATATCAGGATTAGACCTTTGTCCAGATGTATATAATGGGGCGGTGCATTGTGGTGTGCTCTGGGACATCAAAACAAAGTTTATTCCAACTGTATGTGATAAAGAACTTGTTACATGGGAGCAGGAAGTTTGTTATATGCTGCTATTGTATGGAATGTACTGTATAATGGAGAAATAATTTGCTCTCCTGGATCTACCTGAGAAGCTTAGTCTGAAGAACAGTAGGATTCATTTTGCAACAGGCACTTTATTTATACATGCTGGGTAGTAATGTGCGGGTCAGGAAAAACTCAACTCGCACCCGACCCTAACCGTAAATGTTGCCATAGTTCCATCCCCACATCTTCTCGTCTGTATGCTACTTCTGTGTGTGCCTCTGGCTCCAAGACACGGAATCTTTGGGAGCAGAGGAGACGTGTACTTCCCCAGTCTGACCTGCACCCAACCCTAACTCACAATAGCTGCCAAATTTCAACCCAAACCTGCCCAACCGCTGTCAATCTGCAGGTCACCGCGGGTTTCAGATAGGGTTGCCACCTTTTCTGGAAAAAAAATACCGGCCTTCCTATATATTTATCTTTTTTCCCTATTAATAACATTGGGATCAACCATCGTTTTTTACGGGCCAGGCTGGTAAAATACCAGCAAGGTGGCAACCCTAGTTTCAGGTCAACCCACAAATCACTTATGCTGACCTAGATGTTATTCAGACTTTATATAATGGAAATAGTTTTTTTATGACGTACATGACAAAATTTTAACCAATATAAGGCCCTTGAACCCAAAAAGTCTAGAAAGCATTATCCTAAGGCAGGGGTTGTATAAGGGCTGTAATTGATTACAGACTACAGGTGGGTCTGTTTGGCAATACACATGGTCTTTATACCTCCAAAACTTCCCTCCAAGTAAAAAATCCAAAATGGAGCACTTGCTTTGGGAGCAACATCAGAGGACTTGGTGAACAACATGTTGCTCAGGAACCACTGGTTGTGGATCACTGTCCTAAGGCATATTGGCCTGGTGCTGTAGAAAAAAAAACAATATTTCCAGGTGGGGGCCAACAAATTCTGTTGATGCCACAGAGAACCACATATGAAAGAGGCATAACTCTGTAACTGCTAAAATTCCCCAGTTACTTTCCCAATACACAGTACTTAAGAGACAGGAATACTGTTCTATATAGCATGGAAAAACAGGGTTCACATTTGCACTGCCATCACACTGAATCTATAGGGCTAAGGCAAATTTATTGTTTTGATCAAGCTACATTGTAAGCACTCACACCATGAGGCTCATGTGAGCAAGACCTCTGTCACTTACCTTTCAGGCCATTGAAAAGAAACTCAAGAAAATCATGGGTGATTTGACCATCACTACTTGTTCCAAGTGTGCCCTCCTGAGGAGGGGCGGGAATTGCTGAAATCAATGTAGTATGGAACCTGGAAGAATGAACAAACCATAATCCTGGACTCAAAAATAGTAGCACAGCTTCTTGTAATAAATATGGAATGCTGTGGGCCAACAAGCAGAGTAGAGCAGCAATGTGAGAAGTTGTGAGTGCTATTGGGACTTGTTACTCTTTTTAGTGACCTTTTTATGGTTTTATTGTAATACGGGGGCCCAATAGTTCCATTTTAGCCATGAAACAAGGTGAGATCCTTGTCTCAGATGGCACTTTAGCAGGGAGGGCCCTAGATGCAGCACTGAACCCCCTGCTTTCTGTGGCTCTGGCTAGAACACAGGACAAGGCTTAACTAGAGAAAGAAGGTAACCAACTCATTACTATGAATTCAGTACTTTGCCTCCCACTGCTGTTCCACTTAAATACCAGGAAAGTCCTAGTATTTGAAATCAGTTTTATCAGTTAACTCATAGTACAATGATCCTCGTTGTAATGAGATACAACTCCAGAACAAAAAAGGAGTGATATAACACACCTGGTCTCCAACAAGCTCACTGTTTAATCTTCCCATAAATTAGCTTTTAGATTGGCTAGGGAATTAGAATGTTTGGCAGCATTATCAGGGCAGGTGATACACAATATAGGCAAAAGTAATTGAATGCCTTCCTGGCTAACATCTAATTTCTCATTCACGGATATTAATCTGAAGGCTTGCAGGTATAGCAGCCTCTGTGCTATTCCGTTCTGGAACCCTGTTGTTATGATTTGCTTTCAATTGGGCACTGAGGCTGATCTCCTTAAATAATTAAAGTTTAGCACCTACCTTAACCCATAAAGATTAGGAACGATTTGTCCCAGTCTTTTGTTTAGTCTAAGGATAATATCAACTCTACCGAGAATCAGAATGTAGGGTTTCCATCTGGGCAGTATTTTTCCAGCCTGGCAGGTAACACTGATATCTAATACTTCCCGATACTAAAATGGAAAAGAGAAAACAAAAAGAAGGCTGGCTGTTCCATTTTACATTCATAAACACATTTACAGATAAATGAGGCTCACAGTGACCTATGCAATGCTGTTTATTATGGGTAATGTATATCTGGGGTATTCCAGATAAGGGGTCTTTTCGAAATTTGGATCTCCATATCTTAACATTTAAACATTAATTAAATCCAATAGGATTGTTTTGCCTCCAATAAGGATTACCGTAGTTAAATCCTAAGTGGGATCAAATAAAAGGCACTGTTTTATTATTACAGAGAAAATGAAAATCATTTTTCAAAATGAAAATTATTCGATTAAAATGGAGAAGGCCCTCCCATAATTCTGAGCTTTCTGGATAACAGATTTCTGGATAATGGATCCCATAGCTGAATGAACATTTCCAGCAAACCAGCGGAACCTATCGGGTCTAGGGTCTTCCTTACAGTGCCACTAGCAATCCATTTGAGCACATGAATATACTGACATCAACAAAATAAAACTGCTACCGATAGCTTGTAGAAATAATACTGCTTGTATTTTATATAAAAACATGTTGTTTAAAGTAAATTCTAAATGCATTTGGGAATCTATACATAAAAGCACCAGAAAGTATTGGAATAATGAACAAAGGAAAAAATAAAAAAATGGTACTCATATTGAATGCTGCATTTCCAAGATTGCCAATGGGAATCTGATATCCAACCTGAGCACTTCAGCTACTGAACTACAACTCCCAGCTTCCCTGATACAGTCGAACACCCGAGGGTGCCAAGGTTGTGACATCAGTGGTTCAGTACAATAGATAAGGTGGACTTTCACAGACCACATGGTAATACTATTACAAAATTGTCAGCTGTAAATATTTCTTTTCAAATCGATGCAAGTTTATCATCCATTTTCATTTTCACTATGAACTGAAAAGGCATTAACACGATGGTTTAAATATGCAAGTCACAATGAGTCATTATCATATTCCATTCTCTTGTTTATAGTAAATAAAACACTGCTTAGAATAATATTTATAATAATAATAATAATAATAATAATATGAATATCAATCCTCTTGGGGATCAGACAATATGTAGCTAATATGTGCTTTTTTTCTCATTGATTTGCCCAACCTGGGAGTCATGGTCTGACAATATTAAAAAAGCCATTCTCTAGAGTCAAGAAATGCCTAAGGCACATGAATGCAGAATTATCAGATTATCTTCTTCTTCATCCCTGAATGAGTTAATACCACTTGTGTTGACGCACACTGAAGAGATCCACGATGCTGACTTGAGACAGGACAGAGTTTGGCAATAAGTAAGATGACTGCTAGGGGGAAGAACAAGTCACTGCTGTTTGCAGCCCTCCTTCTTGTCTTTGGGTTTGCTGCGCCCTAGTTTCTCCGGCTGGCGCTTCGTCGGTGGTATAAACACTGGCTCTGTGACATCATCCATGAAGTCGTAGAAACCGTCTACTGGGATTGGGTTGGCCTGCGCCGATACTGGAAATTTTGAATTAAAAAGAGAAAATAAAAATAGTGCAATGTCTGCAATGATGGGGTGGAAGTCTGAGGATGCAAGGAGAGGAGTAATAAGAAACATTTGGGCATACTGCACATGTAGATGCCAATGCAACACTTTGATTTTCTGTTCACAGCAGCACGTGTACAAACAGCTGATTAAATAAATGTACAAATGGCAATCAAACTAAACAGGGGCCACAACACTGTATTGCATGGGTTCTTTGCACCTTGTTGGATGCACAATTCTACTGGTAGTCCCAGATTCAGATCCTCCTAATCCCCCATAAGCACAGCAGGATATGGGTAGCCAATCACAGTCCTGCCTTCACACAGGCAAATGTGTACTGCAGTTCACATCTACCTAGCTCGTGATTGGCTGGCATCCTTCAACATGCTGAGTGCCACTGGCTCACCTGAACAGGGTGAGAAAGGAGCCAATGAAGTGGAGCAGCGACCGCAAATTTTAAACTGTTAACAATCACATTCATCTCTTTTTACAAGTGTATAATGCAATGGAAAATACTGTCGACACTGTTTGAAACTATACGGCTCATATTCCAAGTGCGGGCAGGGTAGAAAGTGCAAAAAAACAGGTATAGTGAGAGAGGGGTATTTACACTGTGGGACTTTTCCTTGAACGAGGTGGTGGTTATAAAAGTTAATCTGATAATGCTGTTTAATTATATAGGAGGAAAACTACACTGTATCCTAGTGATCAGCTACAAAAAACAGAATAGTATGACTTGATAATGGAACCAAGGTGCTTTCCATAAGGAGATGACACACTGATATATTGTATGTCCTACCAGTGAAGTCAACATGTGCAAACTCACTAGACAGATTCCAAGCATTGACAGTAGAGACATTAGGGCAGTGGTCCCCAACTAGTAGCTTCTGAGCAATACATTGCTCTCCACTCCCATTGATGTTGCTCCCAGTGGCCACATAGTAAGTGCCCATTTCTAAATTCCTGGTTTAAATTCCAAGTTTTGGAGGGCTAAAGACACATGTTTTCTCCTGCAGGCTAGCCGTCCACACGGAGCTATCAATTAGCCTATCACAGCCCTTATTTGGCATCCTCAAGGAATTTTTTTCTTCCTTGTGTGACTCCTGAACAATCAAGAGTGGCTCATGGGTAAAAAAAAAGGTTGGGAACCCCTGTTTTAAGGAATAGTGGGACAGTGGGTTCTGCCTCATGGACACTTACAGTGTATATATGGGAAAAAAGATCATCTGCATAATATGTTGGGGCCTTTCATATTTTTTCCATATAGGATTTCCATAGCCCCCACAGCCTTTATTTAAAAAACAAAAACTGTCTTTAATACAAGTATAAATCAAACCAATATATTCCATGATGTTAATGTCCAGAAAGGTTGATGAAAGACACGTTTAAATGAGGGAATATTTTATTGAACGGTGTGGAATAGAGTCCTGAGACAGGCCCCTGAACAGAGCACCCTGCCAGCTGGCCAACTTGTGCGGTGATAGAGGGGATAGCAACAGAGGGGAGCGGGACAGAGGGAAGGGGAGAGCGGCAGAGTGGAGCAAACACTAGGGGTAAGCAAATGACCCATTAATAGGTACCTGCCCAGCACCCCCACATCATTGCACACAGGGGCCCCTTCTGCCTACCCCTAGTTCCGTCCCTGCTTCTGAAGCTTACTACAATGTGATATTTATGCAGCCTTTAGTTTAGGTAATAACCACATCATAGTAAGAAACATTTCATTAATTAGTATGTACAAATGGTTAACTGTAAAAATGTGCCAATGCCTGCCAGACTTGAATCTGGAGGTGGAGAGATTAATACAGGAACAGTGGGCTACACAGAAGACAGAATTATACTCCCTAGGCCTCTTATCTCTCCTTAAACATACCTTAGATAAAGCACCTTCCCAGAACAGTGTAAAACAGGCTGTTTCATATTATTGCTCAAGGCTAACGCTTAAGCCAAAATCTATTGAGGTCAAAATACAGAACTATAACAAGACAACTATGTAAAATGTGTAAGAATCTGTATTTTATATAGAACTCTACAGAGTCTTTTCACATGAATATTCAAATTGCCCAGGTTTGTTCCTGGTTGTGCCTCACTGAGGGTGAGAATTTAAGGTGCATAAATGGTTGAGCTCTAGTGGCCTGATGTGCAAATGGGGTAATCTGTCTGTTCAACTTGATGGCCTGAAAAGATAGTCTTTGGCTAATTTGGTAACACACACTGATCTGATCAGGTCCAAATATTCGAAGACATCTTGCCCTGACAATAATTTAAAAGCTTCTGTGAAGTTGGCTCAGCCTGGAAGTCCATTATTTAAGTAACATATATATATTATAGTTTTTTTTTCTTTCTGCAAATTACCCCAAATTATCTGTTTATGCTCACCTAGGTGGTGCCATCTATTCTCTGTTTGGCTTCTGCACACTAATATTACTTATGATAGGGTGTACTTTAGTACATATGACATAAAGAAGCTAAATAACCTATCATCAGATTGAAAGCCATGTCATACAACCACTGTTTTCACCATAAAGGAAATACATTTTAAACAATAAATTTCAGTAAAAATATATTGCTAATTTAATTCCTTGGCTTTACCAACCTTGAGAACATTCTGTAAAAACATCATTATTTAATTCCCTTTTTGATTTGAATGTCGGATCGAGTTCTTCCGCAATATTCCTGGGTGAGCTGAGCCTGCAATATACAAAGAATAAGCAAATGACTAGTTGGTAACTTAACAACTGACAATTCTTTGCAAAAACTCTGCTCTCCTAGTGTATCTAGAACAACACTGTTGTCCTACAAGCGGACACATGGGGAACAACGTTTGCGCCAAGTCTACTAACCCATAGCAGGCAATTACATTATGTAGGTTACAAGAACCAAAGCAAACTTTGAACATGTTATTTTATTACTCTCATATAGTGAGACTTCTGAATTGCACAGAGTGTGGCCATTGGAACATCATCACCAACCCCGAGACAATGACATCTACAATAATAAGTAGATATAAGAAAAACTAGAGCCAGAGAGAGAGTGGCTAAAAACTATTTGCAGTTTACAAAATAACTAAACACGAAAAATAAATGCATCTAGAAATGCTATATTTTATATACTTTAACTTACTGCACCAGTCTAAAGATTCCTTCAAAGTTGTGCACAGTAGCTCGCCATATTGGATTTTGTTGATCTTTTGAGTGTCACTGACATGGATATGCTCTGGGCACTTTTGATGCCCTGTCATGTGATGAGAATCTGAATTACTAATCATTTTTTTTTTTACTTTTATATTTTATATATTCTATCAATTGTGAATCAGAAAAAAAGATGGGGAGCTACTGGGTGCATTTTCTGCGGCACAGATCTTTCCTGATAAAGGGCGGTGGTTGCCTTGGGCTGGTACAGAACCAAAAATAAGAATGTGCATGATTTCTAGGCTATGTCTTTGTTAAGTTTTAGTTCTCCTTTAAATAGGTTTTACTGTACCAACCAGGATAGTGCAGCCCTAAGATCCATGCATTTAAAGCTTCCCATCTTAGTTTCCTTGTGGTTTGAATCATGTTCATGCTCAGCAGATCTGGGGAAAAGCACCCAAGCTGTGTGCCCTTTTTGGCAAACAAAAGCACCCGTCTGGGGTCCAAGGTAAAGATTATATTCCCAATTTGGCACCTGCCAGTGAATTATGTTTTCCTTGTAAACAGGAGAACCCTCTGCCTGTCATCTTCACTATAATCTGTTTACAGGAGGAACTGTATAATATCTGCATTTGGCATAAAGAATGATGATTTATTATGTATTTTGCATGTAACGACAGTAAGTAACAAAAAGGAACAAAGCTGCTGCACCTATTTGCCTGCTATAGTAAGTACCATACACAATATCTGCAGTCAAACACTGTGTCAGGTTGTATCTGCCCTTTAATATTTACTGTGCAAAAGCTAAAGAAAGTGGCAGCATTAAAGGCCGCAACCCTGAAAGGTTGGTGTACAGACTAATTTCCATTGTTTTGACAAACCTCTGTCTAATAAGAGTATTCATTATATGATTATTTGGCAGTCAAATTCAAGAGAAATGTATGCCGACTGAGCACTATTATGCAAGATTTCCACTGGGGCTTACTACTTGCTACTAATACACAGAGCTCACATTGTGTGGGCACAACAGCAACGATATTTTTAGACGTGTATTTTGCTAAAAAGTGAAAGACTAGTTTGCAAATCACTGTGCACAAGGAACATTTTAAAGGTTCAGCAGCCTATTACATTACAAATTAAAAAATGCATTTATATAAAAATATTAAGCATTTCCCACCCAGTGACTGCACTACAGTTCCCAGTATCCCGGATAAAGGAGTTCAGGGAGACCGTTTATGCCAAGTCCACTTTTCTGATTCCATGATCAGTTTTTTTTTTTTTTTTTATAATTGCAGGAATCAGTTCGAGGGGCTGCAGGAGTGCAGAGGACCCTGGGCAAAAGGTTTTGGGAGAGCTAAAACGATTTTGCCGTTGTATGTTGAAAGCACACAAAGAGAACGTCATAATAAGACAAAAGGAGTGGTACGTACATTTATTAGCACAGTTACTATTGCGCTCCAATGTAGTAACCCTTAGAATGAGCAAACTGTCAAATATGTTTTACTGGTTGCCATGATTTATTGCACTGGTAAAAACAGGCACCATTGTTACTAATGAGAGCCTTTATATAGATGCTGTGTCTTATAACGATATTTAGACATTTCCAAAGATGAGCTAATGTACATTGCTGCCTAGCCTACACGTAGCCACAGCTTCATGTCTAATGGTAAGGTCAATTCATAAATAGAATAAGCACTGCTACCACAAAGACCAGACAGGAAACAATGAGCATGTATATATATGCAGCATAACAAATGGATCCGCACTCCTTTTGGCGTGAAAACAAATCTGTTTTATTTACAATGCATATCCAATGTTTCAGCCCACAGAAATATCTAGGAGATCCTTTTCTAAGCAAATCTCACCCAAACTGCATACCTCCCAACTGTGCCTTTTTCGGAGGCACAGTCCCTCTTTTGACAGCTCAACCCGCAGTCCCTCATTTGTACTGGAAAATCCCTCTTTTCTCTGCCCCGAACAGCCAGTTCTCACTTAATTGGCTTTTAGCAGAGAGCCCTTTTAGCTAACAAGTGCAAATAAGATACTTTGTAACAATTTTGAGACACAAAAACAGAGTTATAACCTGCCAAATTTTGTAAAACAAACATGGTAATTAGGGGGTGTGGCCACAGAAAGAGGTTTGGTCAAAAAAATTGCTGCGCTACGTGCGGAAAAAAATGTTTGTCCCTCTTTTTACTTCCAAAATGTTGGGAGGTATGAAACTGGATTTGGCCTTGGCTTCTCCTATGGACATCAGTATAATATATCTATATTTATACAGTTATGGGACCTGTTATCCAGAATGCTTGGGACCTGGGGTATTCTGGCCAATGGATCTTTCTGTAATTTGGATTTTTATACTTTAAGTCTACTAGAAAATCATGTAAACATTAAATAAACCTAATAGTCTGGTTTTGCTTCCAGTAAGGATTAATTATATCTTAGTTGGGATCAAGTACAAGGTACTGTTTTATTATTACAGAGAAAAAGGAAATAATTTTTAAAAATTTGATTATTTGGATAAAATGGAGTCTATGGGAGACGGCCTTTCCATAATTCTGAGCTTTCTGGAAAATGGTTTTCCAGATAACGGATCCCAAACCTGTATTTCTAGAATTAGTTTACCCCAAGTAACTGGCTTATATCTTCAGTGACCTAAATGGTTCAGATCTGATATGACCAATGGAATTTTAATGGCTTATGCTGTTCAGATAAATAAAATAATTTATGACTCATGAAAGCACCTGTAGGTGACAAAGAATCATGAGACTTTTACAGGTGGAAAAAAAAATCTTAATTTATGGTGAACAATATGAAACCAATTGAACTGAAAAAAGTGTTTTTGAAGGTGAAGAAACCCTTTAAATGTCTCACTTGTAAAAGCATGAGGTGTCACTGGAAATAAATGAGCATTACTTAGTCTGGTCGGCGCATCCTTCCGTTCTTGAGCTGTTCATTCTTTCTGGGGTGCGACATTCGGCAGGAGAAGACAGGCCCTCTGAATCCAGTCGTCCTTGGCTACAGGAAGGCACTTCATTCTAATAGGATAGGACAGATGCAATTTTTTTCAGCCATGTTCCAGCATGGGGAAATAAGCTTGTGGGAGACTTTTAAATTGTGCTCAGCTCAACTATGGGCTATACAGCAGTTGAAATACATAAACAACTTACAGTAGATATACAATAATACTTTTGGCTGTGCAGATACTCAATGCAGGAGTAACAGGAAACAGTTATAATCTGTCTCAGCCCTGATAGAAGCAACTACCAGTAGTAATTATTATGTCAATAAAACAAAAAAAGAGCTGGGGTTAAGCTAGTAGGCTTTGCACCTGGAGGGTACACAAGAATCAGGGAGTACACCTGCCACATCTTTGGAAACAGCAGGAACGCAAAAAAAGTTTAAAAATAAATGCAGGATAATTGGAGCAAAACTTTACCAGGATGACACTAAGATGTGGCTGTAGGACTGTTGTGGGTCTTGGTAGGACAGTTACAGGTTTTGATACTTCCTGAAGGAAATTCCACTTTATTCTTGTAAATGACGTAATACAAAGTAAGACAGGTTCCCATAGATATATATCATAGACTTAGGGGGTTATTTACTAAACTCCGAATGCAAAAATCACAAAAAAAAGTGATTTTTTTTATATAAAATCAGACTTTTAATATAATCACAATTTTTTCAGAATGTATTAAACCCCGAGGATGGAAAAGTCTGAATCTGAAAATCCGGCCTCTCAGACCTATCGAGGTTGCATATAAGTCAATGGGAGAAGTCCCAATGATTTTTTGATGTGCGCTGGGTTTCATGAGTTTTCAGGTGAAATTTCCGAAGAAAACGTGAATTTTGTGAAAACTGGATGAAAAAATCCGGAAAAAAAAAAGGATTTTCGGGAAAATGTAATAATAAATAAGCGTAAAAAACCTGAGTGGATTCGATCAGAGTTTGTAGCAGAAAATATTGTGATAAATTCGGACTATGATAAATAACCCCCTTAATGATGGAGTTCCATGGGTAATAAATTTAGGGATGCACCGAATCCAGCATTCGGTTCGGGATTCGGCCTTTTTCAGCAGGATTCGGATTTGGCCGGATCCTTCTGCCAGGCTGAAGCGAATCCAAATTTGCATATGCAAATTAGGGGCAGGGAGGGAAATCGCGTGACTTTTTGTCACAAAACATGGAAGTAAAAAATGTTTTCCCCTTCCCATCAGAGTCAGTTCTGTATTTGGCCGAATCTTTCGCAAAGGATTCGGGGGTTCGGCCGAATCCCAAATAGTGGATTTGGTGCATCCATAAAAAAATTGTTAACTTATTTCATGGCTTAAAATAGAAGCTAGCAACTTCTTATAGGAGACCAGTTACATATTATAACTAAATACAGTAGTTCTTGGGAGCTGTATTTTAAAATAAATGTAAACCTAAGTGATTGCCATCTATAATTTTTAGGGATGCACTGAATCCAGGATTCGGTTCGGGATTCGGCCTTTTTCAGCAGGATTTGGATTCGGCTGAATCCTTCTGCCCGGCCGAACCGAATCGTAATTTGCATATGCAAAATTGAAAATGTCCAAAATTTGTAAATAGATCAGAGCCTACGGCAACAGAGAAAAGAAAAACAGAAAACCAAAATAGTGCAGGATGTTTGGTTATTTGGACGGCACCCGGTGTTTAAAAACCTCTTTATAACATGTACTTCCCCTTTAAATCTTCCACTGCTGTTGAAAGCATGCACAAGAAAGATCCCATTATATCCAAGTAGTTGTATCGACCATGTGGCTAAAATGCCTACTTACAAGCCAAAATGAAGGTATATTGCCCGTAGTATTAGCAGATCCTTCCTCTCCTTTTAGCTCAGTTCCACAAATCCCAATATAGAAAGTTATAAATCCAAAATAGTAGAACACCATTTATTAAAAATATAATTTCAAAACAATTTTGCACATATTTTTAATAAATGGTGGGGAAGCACACCTTATAAAGAGATTTTTAAACACTGGGTGCCATCTAAATAACCAAACATACTGCGCACTATTTTGGTTTTCTGTTTTTCTTTTCTCTGTTGCCATAAGCACTGATCTATTTACAAACTTTGGAGATGTTTTTGGATACAGCTGAGAGACGGTGTGAAGATCGGCAGGAGAAAGTTAAAAGACTAAAGTGTTTTTTTTCCTTGTTATTTTTTGTTTTTGTGTCTATTATAGGTGAAAATGTGTCTGTCTTCTCTTGCCATGAATAAATATTGTTTTATTTTGGCTTTCATGGGGATATACCTTAAGTGCTATACACCTCCTCTCAGAATAGCTACAGAGGCTGCTGTCATCATCACTTTCTCTTTGTAGATCCAGCTCTTCCGACCGTCTGTGAGCTTTTAGCTCCTGTCTCTGAATGTACTTGGCAATTTCCTAGAATGAAGCAAAGATGAAATGAATAACAACTCTGACATGGATATTTACAAATTATCTTTGTGGATTTTAGGGCATTATAAGGTTATTTTGTTTGGTAGTTTGCGTAAATAATGTTTTTCACCGTTGCCACATAACGTGTGTATTCATGGTACAGGATCCCTTATCCGGAAACCCGATATCCAGAAAGCTCCGAATTACGGAATGGCTCCCATAGACTCCATTTTATCCAAATAATCCAAGATTTTAAAAATGATGATTCTATGTAATAATAAAACAGTAGCTTGTACTTGATCCCAACTAAGATAGAATTAATTCTTAATGGAAACAAAACCAGCCTATTGGGTTTATTTAAATTAATTTCTAGTAGACAAGGCACAAAGACCCAAATTACAGAAAGATCCATTATCCAGAAAACCCCCAGGTCCCGAGCATTCTGGATAACAGGTCCCATACCTGTACAGTCAGAGGGGGAAAAACCAGTATGCTTACCTCATCCTGTGCAACCTGGGCAGCCCGAAAGTCTTCCTGCTGTTCCTGCAGTTTCTTTTTGGCCTATGTAAAATATCATTTTATTGATAAAATTCTATCAGTGCAACATTTACTGTAGAACACTTTCATGTATGTTGCCATGTATAGGAGCATTAGATAGCCTGGAACACTGGAGACTGTGACTTGTTTCAAGTAGCTGAAACTGGAATCTGAGGTACATTGGAGTGTCAGTAAAGCACAAGGAGCTTATTGGGTGCACAAATCTGTTCTGAATATCCTCATTAATACATAATTGAGTTGGAGATGCAATAACTGTGTCCACAAATACAGTGGTCCATTTTATCAAGAGCCAATTGTATCGGAGAAACTCATGCACAACACTCCATGCACACAATCTATTTCTTTTTTTTTTAACCATATTTTTATTGTTTTTAATCAAGGAAAAATATCAAGGAAATAACAAACAAATAGAAAAAAAAAAGCACAAAAAAATAATAAAATAAAAGGCGAACCAAAATGTTACTGTATATAACAGAAGATGCTTTGTGCATCCGTTATGTTTCAAAAAGTTGACACATCCATATGAGAGACATTCTACATATCCGAATATCTGAAGAATGAATTGATATGGTTAAGGTTTGCAAGATTTATGTCTGCGACTTCATGTTCCCATTGTTGGGTATGCGCGTTGGTTTGGCACTGAGATTATTTACTTAAGGTGAAACCTTGTACCCCTTGTTATAGTCCCTATTTCACCATTATCCCATATGATGTTGTAATTGGTCCTGATACGAGTCCCAGAGGTACCAGTCTTCCATAAAAGGCATTGAGGTATCATGTAGAAGGGCAGTTAGATATTCTATTCTCCTTATTTGTTGTATTTTGTTCACTAATTCTGACGTTGTTGGGGCCTTAGAAGCTTTCCAGCGAGCTGCAATCAAGCACCTTGTGTCCATTAATATGCTTTGAGCAAATTTTTGGGTGCGTTTACCAACGTTATCAAGTGGCAGGCCCAACAAGTGGGCTAACGGATCTTTCTCAATTGTAAGGCAAGTGTATGTCCTTGTCGTATCCCAGAGTGGTGTTATGATTGGACATGTCCAATAAATATGGAACAAAGTCGATGGGCTTTGACGGCATCGCCAGCAAGCAGCTGAAGTTTCTGGGAACAATTTATGCAACAATGTGGGGGTATGATACCATTCAAAAAGAACCTTATTTCTTTTTTAGGAGCACTACACATTAAAATGTTCCTGCTGCATTCTGCCTCTCACACAGTAGTACCTATGTTGGAATAGTTCTATAATATCTCTCTGTATAGCATTTTGGACTGTTTTAGTGGCTGAAATAAATGAAATATGGCCACTGCTATTCTTTCCTTTGTTATTAGCTCATAAAACAACAGGAGGGCTATAGTATGTTAAAAGAAAGATCATGGCCAACACCTTGCAGTGATCCTCAACCAGTAGCTTGTGAGCAACATGTTGCACTCCAAACCCTTGGATGTTGCTCTCAGTGACCTCAAAGCAGGAGGTTTTTTTTTTTAATTCCAGGCTTGGAGGCAAGTTTTAGTTAAAAACCAGGTGCTCTGCCAAACAGAGTCTCAATGTAGGTGTACAATCCACATAGGTGCTATCAAATTTATTTGGCACCCCAAGAACATTTTTCATGCTAGTGTTGCTCCCCAACTCCTTTTACTTCTGAATGTTGCTCACGGCTTCAAAAGGTTGGGGATCCCTGCCTTAAGGTAATGGAAGTGCAGACGGAATTGCATACAAATGGGTGATATCTGATGCAAAACCCAGACATCTCAGACATGATTGGTACAAACTGCACTGCCATGAAAGCACTTACTATGCGTTTCTCCTCTTGCTCCTGTAATCGCCGAGCCAATTCTTCATCTTGCAGGAGCTGGTCAGGGTTCTGAACTTGCAACTCTGACATCTGCCACTCTAATGGTTCTATATCAAAGGTTGGCCTCGCTTCTTCACCTATCAAAAAGTCAGAGCATTAAAGACTCAAGGTTACATTTGAACAACCTGCAGTTTGAACCACCTAGCATTTACCATTAAAGCTCCATGAATTCAGGAATTTGTGTTATTATGGAAAACGGCAAGGCGTTAATTAATATGCCATAATTTCAGTTCACTGAAATTTGCCCCAGTAGTTAGTGTGTCTCATTCCCTCTAAGTAATGTTCGTTATTTGGACTTTGTGTGCTATAAGGCTGCTATAGGTATATCTCCTCCAGACCACCGATGTATGGTATAGGGACTTCAGTGCACGCTGGGGGGACCCAGAAGGCGTGTAGCATAGGGCTGTTGGACATAATAAGCAGAACATGAACCAAATTTAATACAAGTAAAGTTAGCGTGGTTATTTTTTTGGTACCTGATTTCAAAACGTTGTGCTGTGTTACTTAGAACAGTGAGTACAAACTCACTCACAACTTAGCCAAGTTTCATTTACATTAATATGTCTGTAAATATCAAAATTTCTACTACATGGGTAAATCAATTCTAGCGATTTCTTAATAATCATCAAATTGCACTTCACTAGAGACAGAAGCTGATACCAAAAGCACATAAATCAAGTTATTTTTGCAGATCCATGCAGATAACTGGAGATTAGTGGTGTATTACGAGTATATATATATAAAAAATTACCACTCTCCAAGCAGGGAGTGGCGCCCCAATATTTATCTAAAGGAAAAGAGATGTAAGAACCTCCATCTAATAAACTTGCGCACAAACGCTAGCCTTGAGAGTGAGCATGCCTGTACATATACCAGCGCTTGGTTATTCTTTAGGTACCTGATCTCAAAACGTGACTTGATATCCTAGAGGAAAGGTTATTCAAGGGACGATGATGATGGTGGTGATCTTTAGTTTGATTCCACTGGGAACGTCGACTTCGCTTGTCCCTGACTGAATGTTCAGGACAGTCATCGCTGTCTGAGCTTGAGCGTCTGCACCTCTCAGAGTAATGCTTACAGTGTTTCTCTCTGTGCCCCCTTATTTTCTCCTGTTTCCGACTCATTTCCCTATCATGGGCATGCTGTGTCTCATTGCAGCTCGGATGGCATGGGCTTCGTTCCAGCGAATTTCTAGGATGCCTATATGGAACCTGTACTGGTTCTCTACAGCTTGATTCTTTCCATATATCTGTTGAATTGCCATTTTTAGCATTGTTAGTGTCATAAAGAACTTGCCCAAAGGACACTTTGTTGGAATTGCTTTTGTGAGAAGAATTTATGCCGCTGAGCGGTTCCTCACACTGTCTCAGGCTATGGTCTTGGTCTGAATTCCACTGTGTTCGTCTGTAATCGGATGCATTTAGCTGATTTTTACTACCACTTTGGAAGAGGTACTCCTCCTCCTCACAGTCCAAAGCTGTCAGGTATTGCGGGTGCTGAAGGCTGCTGTGTTCTTGATTAAACATGCAAACACAAAGCTAAGGTTAGTAAGTGTCACACAGTAAAAAGCTACAATTTTCAGACACTTCATAGCAAATGGACATATCGGTGATGCCAAACCAACGGCCTTCCAGTCGGAGCTACACTTCAACTCCCAAGACCTGTCCTAAATAGCTGAAGGCTCTAAAAAGTGTGGGAGGTAAAGTTCATGGAGGGTTGCAGACTGGACATCGCTGGAACAGACAGTGAATAACAAATGCATTTTAGTGGCATGCATGATATGAGGCACAATGAGAAGCATTAATGGGTCAGTATGATGCTACACGAAATGCAATAATGGCATGAGTTTAAACATTACTATGTCCAGTTGAATGTGTTTGGATCCACCTTTTTTGGGTTGTTAACACTAAAATATACATGATTCATATATAATAAAGAGGTAAATAGATTTGTGCTTCAGCAAAATGGAGAAGGCAATGCTCCTTTTGCTTTTTTATCAGTCCTTGCAGAACTTTTTCAATTCAGTTAATTAATGTGCCCAAACAGGCACAAGTTTGGCAGTGCTATTTGTCATATTTGATCCTTACTGACTGCCATATGAGTTTGTATGTGGCAGTTTCAACAGGCAGTCCTATAATCCCATTGCATTACAGCATTACTCGCATCCTGTACTGTTACCTCCTCTGTAATGTCGATGGGATGTCATGGTAAATCTCATCTACCATCGTTCCTCACAATTGAATGGCTACAATGTGGAAACACATTTCTATGAGCACTGTGTTTCATATTAACTTATAATTTAGTTTTACATCTGCTAAAAGAGAAAAAACTAATATTATTTTGCCTAATCAGACCCAGGCTGACCAACTTGAGGTCACACATGGATTAAAGTGGGAAATATACAACAGAATTATTTGTTCCATTTTTTTGTCATGGATTGTACTTCTTCAGGAGCTAGGATTAACCATGTGTTGTTGTTTCCTTCAAGTTGCATAAGCTGGTAAACTGTACGTCACCTCTGTTCTGGTATATGGGCATAAGTATAGAAATGGAAGAAACAGTGTGCATCATAATCCTCCTAATGTGCAAGATACATTGGCTATGGTATATTGATGCTACCAGTGGACTAATGGCAAAGTGCTTGTACCCCTCCTGCATACTATTAATACACTGTAGCTGTATATAAGAATGGTAAGATAATGGCTAGATGTATAGTTTTTATAATACATGTTAACAAAGTCATGGGTGGAGGAGAAAGGTGATGGATCACATACCTTCCATGGACCTGTCGTAGCTCTTCCTGTGCAGTTCCTGCTCCTCAAGTTGCTGCAAGCGTTTGGCTATTTCCTAAGGAGAAAGAAATCGTAATTTTAACAGAAGCAAAGCAATCATTCCATAAGAAGATGTCCTTTTGATCTCAGAGCAAACCCTCTATTCCATCACAACCTAAGACTTTATTACTCCCTTGTAAAAATCTATCATTTCCACCCTTAACAGAGTTTACCCTAGCGGCCTTAGCATTGTCACCACTGTCTGCCACACTCTGTACACAGTACTCTATACTAATAAAAATACAGGCATGAGACCTGTTATCCAGAATGCTCTAACCTGGGGGTTTTCCCGGATAAAGGGTCTATCCATATTTTAGATCTCTATACGTCACTTATAAATAATTTAAACATTACATGAACCCAGTAGAATTGTATAGCCTCAATAAGGATTACTTTTATCTTAGTTGGGAACAATTACAAGCAACTGTTCCATTTCGGAAAAAAGGAAATGTTTTACATTTTTTAATACTTTAATTAAAATTGTGTATATGGGAGATGACCTTCTTGTAATTTGGTGGTTTCTGGATAATGAGTTTCTGGATAAAGCATCCCATACCTGTACTTTGGTGGATAAGAAAAAGAAAATGTTAGAAAAGCTGGTACCGATAGAGTGATCCCATTCTTGAATGTCTGGGTAACACAGAACAAAGACAAATATTATTGTAGCACACTGGACTAAAGCTGGCCATACATGAAGAGATCCGCTCGTCTGGCGACATCACCAAACGAGCAGATCTTTCACCGATATGCCCAATGGCAGGGCTATATTGGGGTAATCCGAATAACGATCGGATTGCAACGAGGGCAATGGGCTCAGACGCGTCGGTCGGCGGAAAAATTAAACCTTCCCGATCTATATCGTGGCCAGATAACAATCAGGAAGACCCTTCAGAAGTCCCCATACACGGGCAGATAAATTGCAGTATTGGTGTTAAGGACAGTTATCTACAGCTTTATCTGCCCGTGTATGGCCACCATAAGAAAAAGTAGCATAGAGTAATTTGTGTGCATTTTCGGGCCAAAAGCCCCCCCTTCTATGGGCGGTTTTCCCGTCGGCAAATTGTGTTCTCCTTTCATAAGTGAAAGGCAGTGAGACAACCTGCATTTGGTTGTCATTGTCTAGTGATTTTTGTATCATTAAGCTTTTAGGTCAGCAGCTCTCCAGTTGGTAATTTCAGCAATTTTTGCTGAAATTTACCCAAACAGCCAGGCAGTGGTTTGAATGACAGGCTGGAGAGCATCTGAATAGGAAGATAAGTAACACCAACAATAAAACTGTAGCCTCACAGAGCAATAGGTTTTTGACTGCTAGGGTCAGTGACCCCCATTTGAAAGCTAATCATTTAAAAGTTATAAAAACTGAAGGCAAACAGAAAAGTTGCTAGGAACTGGCCATTCTATAATGTAATTAAATGTGAACTACCCCTTTAAATGCTACTAACCTTGATATATTTGTTTTCTTTTCTAAATAAAGTACAAAGCAAATTAGGGAAGTGATATTCTGACTGAGCCAGAAAACATTTAAGCCATACACTTTGCATGCAGTGTGACGTAAATCTACATTTACATAAAAGGATCTGAACTTCCATTTACAAAGTATAATCATGAGGGTGTCAGGACTATGCTTGTGATGTCAGTAGACTAAGTGTCAAAATATTAACATTTCAGCAATAGGTCACAGTGAAAAATGCTCACATTATAAGGGTAAGGCCAGACAAGGAGATTCAGGGAGATTTTGTCGCCTGGCGACTTATCGCCACGTCTTTTCCGCGACTATCGCCCCGAACTGCCGGCTGTAGCCTATGGCGAAAAAACGCTGAGGCAGTTCGTGGAGATAGTCGCGCAAAAGACGTGGTGATAATCCTTAAAGTGAGGGGTGCGAAGCACTGGATGATAAATCTTGTACAATATACGTGATAAACAAGTCAACAAGTGGCAAAGACTCAATGATAAGCTCCAGGAAGATCAAAGAAGGTCTAAAGTTACCCGTGATACTGTTACAATTAGAAGATACCTATATCAAGCAATCAGCAAGAAGCCCCCGCAAAGTCCCATTGTTTAAAAAAAGATACATGCTGAAGAGCTTACAATTTGCCAAAGAACACATTGAGCGGTCTAAAGAGAAATGGCTCAACAATTTGTGGACTGATGAAAGTAGGGTCGCCACCAGTTCGGTATTCTGGCCAATAAATGAATTATCCAATGCCTATGGTGCAATATAAACGCTCAGTTGTGTCAATCTTGATTAATGTGGCCGCAGCACTAATCCCTAGATACTGGAGAACAGGGCAGACTCCTTCGATTAAGGAATTGGCTCGTCAGATTCAAGAAATATACCAGTTTGAGAGACTTAAAATCCCTAGAGATAACCAAACACAAGAAGACAAATTCAGACAAAAATGGACTCATTGGCTTATTTTTACAGATTCAACAGAATATGCAGCCCTTATTGCTTAAGTCTGGTCATTACTCAGATATAAGTTAACCTTACCTTATTCTGTCTTGGTCTAGTTCAAGTTATGTGTCCTGACTCAATCCAGACCCCTGGGCTATTTACAACCCTCTCTAATTACTTTTATTATCTCTACAAGTTATATCTGTCTATCTTTCTAATGTATTGCCCATAAACCCTATTTCGAAGATCTAACAGTATACTGTATATGAAGTGCCTTTCCAGCCTTTCATTTGTATTTTGCCTGAAGAAGGGGCCTGTGTGCTCCAAAAGCTTGCAATTGTTACTTATTCAGTTAGCCAATA
The DNA here is from genome assembly GCA_038501925.1 of Xenopus petersii. NCBI lineage: Eukaryota > Metazoa > Chordata > Amphibia > Anura > Pipidae > Xenopus > Xenopus petersii. The sequence goes on from CM076685.1 coordinate 86,644,801, forward strand.
AAAGGTATGACCAAACATTTTCTGCATAAGTTAATACCTCATTCTTGAGTGGAGCTTAGCTAAATATTACTCTCCTGTATACCCAGCGGCCCTCCTCTTCCAGCCAAGTAACTATCTGTATATGCACTCTCTTTTTCTTTAGTAATGTATATGGAAATACATAATGTCAAGAAGATGCTATAGCTGCTTTTTTTCTTTTTCATTCTTTTTCTTTTTATTGAGTTTGTTGATATTCTATTTTGTATACTCATCATGCAAGGAAAACGTGTAGCAATGGTATAAGATGCAGTACTGGATGGTGTATGGTGCGGTTGAAAGATTTAATAGAAAAATTTGGTGTATATGTGTATATACTGAAATGGGTTATGCTCATGTGCAAAATGAAAAATAAAGAATTTATAAAAAAAAGAATAAAAAAAAAAAAAAAAAAGAATTATCAAGTGAGGTTCATTTCTTATTACAGAAACAAAAAAAAGCAAATCAATGCCTACTGCATTGTGCCTGCCTCACATCACATAATGTGCATAAGACCCTTTTAGCACTGAAATATTTCTCTAGTGTTCTGAGAGTCAGCTATTGTTGAAATAGTAAATCAGGTACAAGGACCTGGGGTTTTCTAGAAAACGGATCTTTGGATCTCCATACCTAAAAATCATTTAAATATTAAACTCAATAGGCTGGTTTTGCCTCCAATAAGGATTAATTATATCTTAAGTTTGGATCAAGTACAAGCTACTGTTTTATTATTACAGAGGAAAAGGAAATCATTTTTAAAAATATGAATTATCTGGAAATGGATAAATGGAGTCTTAGGGAGACAGCTTTTCCATAATTCAGAGCTCTCAGGATAACAGGTTTCTGGATAATGGATCCCACACCTGTATTATGATCACAGGTGCTTGGTAAGATGTTGGTGCATAATAAAATGTATCTATTAAATATTAAAACAGATGGCGTTTACCCTGCCTGAAAAAAATGCTAATGGGGAAATTACAGATGCAGCTTCGTACCAGCGTAGTGTCTCTTTTAACGTTTTCTTTTTTTAATATCACATAGTCCCCTTCTATCGGATTATTGCCATCCCTGTTTTAAACACTCATTTTCTTTATTATTCCTGCTTCTCCTTGGAATTCTTTGGACTTGCCGGCTCATAAATCTTACCTTCCCTCATCATTCAGTTTTTTCTTAAAGAGACAGTACATTTAACCTGTGATTATAAGTGATATTTTTTTTTATTATGTATTTATTTATTATTAATTTATTATTTGACATGTGTAAGATTCATTTCAATGACAAAAGAAAAACGCCAATAACGCAACTAAGCAAAAGTGAAGTGAATGCAAAACCAATACACTGACCACCAGGGACAGTCCCTTTGTAAAATGTATAATGAAGCAATAGAATTCTTAATGAATCAGATGAAAATTGAGCATAGGACTGGCCAGATATGGCCAGTATAAAGGGTAAGGCATTTCTCAGTAGCAGTATGCACAAAATGTCTCTGTCTTAAATATATTGATAATGGGTTGAGTGCAGAGGACTCTTGTATTTGTCTAGAACATAGCAAAGGGTTGTTCTTCTGCTCCTAAGGTACAGGTATGGATTTGGTTACCCGGAAACCTGTTATACAGAAAGCTCTGAATTATGGAAAGGCCGTCTCCCATAGACTCTATTTTGTCTAAATAATCTACAGTTTTAAAAATAATTTCCTTATTTTCAGTAATAGCGAAATAGTACCTTGCACTAGGCTATAAAATAATGCTATAAATAATGCTCATTGGAAGGAAACCAGCCTGTTGGGTTTATTTAGGGGCAGATTTATCAAGACGTGAATTTAGATCTCACCACAATAAAACTCCCTCCCTTTCCTAAGGGGGCCCTGAAAATTTTGTTATATGGTGATTTCTAACGGCGGCCCTGCCTGTACTACAGCCCAATGTTACCAAAGATACTGATCCTGTTAGCCATATACAGGGTGTTTCCTTACAGTATCCAGTTGATGAGCCTGTGGTACAACCTGACGGATATTATATGAGTAGTGATACACAGTGTTAATGTTGACTGTGTTGCACTCTTTTGGCGGATTGTGGGCAGGTGCCTGACCAAATTACTCCACCTCATCTAAGATATCAGTTCTTTTAAATTCCTCTTCCTTCCTTAGGCCATCACTTATTTATATTCACCTTCCTGTCCTGAAGCTTTTATTAATTTCAGAGAGCAGAAGGGTGGGCATGGGAATATAATTAATCACAGTGAGCTGGGTCATGGTGGTTTGGGTTGGAAGGATGTGGGTTAGGGTTGGGGTCAACACTACAGAGTATGACCACTGTTGCAATGCTCTGCTCATTTGGGCCAACTGATCAGAACAGGAGAAAGTGAGGAAGATCTGTACTCCTCTTCCAACATAGCCCATTGGAAGATGAAATATATAAAAAGCCTGTCAATTGATACACACATATATTGGTTGGGATTGTATGCACCAAAAATTGTACAAAACACAGTGGATATGTATAGCAATCTACTAGGCTTGTCTCCAGCCAGTGAAGTCATTCTCATGCCCCAATCAGTAGCCATGCACTAGCTTGGGCACCATACTGCGCACATGATAGACAGCAGCTGAACCTGCAAAGGGATCAGGAGCCCTTGAGTATGGGCCAATATCATTATGGAACCATGCAAACTGCCATATACTTAACATAAATCACAGATAAAATCATAAACATAATCAAAGCTGTTATTGCTATAAAGGACACTCAACAGTGTGGGCATTAAACATAAATAGTTACCTATAGGTCATGTTACTTGTTATTTGCTGAAAGGTCTGCTTTTGTAACTAACTGTTTCTTGAAGTTCCTAAACCCGACTGTCCCTTCTCATCCCGTCAGAGTTTCTAATGCATAAATATGGCAGCCCCTGGTAGTGGAACATGGGGGATCAAATGGGTATTAGTTGTATAGTAAAATTATAAATTAGCATGCAAAAACATAAGAGATGTTATGATGGATGTAACAAAAGGATCAATTTCTGTTGTCGGTAATTCTTTAACATTTTAAAACATTGCATTAATCTCATGTTGCACTCAGTTCTTTGAAATAAAAATATAATGAAAAAACAAAGATTCCGTTTAGGATTTGTTATTTAGGAACCCAAGAGACTAGATCCTTCATAGAAGCGCTTGCTTTGTAGCTTTAATATGACTAATTCCATTTCAAGGAAAGCAGCTGGATTAGAGGAAATTAGATCAAAGGATTATATCCATGCTGTTTGCTTATTTAAAACCAATAAACACTTTTCCAGAATTTCAAGAAGACAGGCCATTGGTTTGTCCCAGGAAATACACTGGAATTTCCAAATGAGTACTTGAAAAGCACCCTGCAAAGCAAAACAGCTCACAGCCCAACGACACGCTCAGATGTTCACTAATTAAGAGCAATACGATTTTCTTTTCGGTTTGAATACTTGTAATTTCTGATTGCAGTGTATAATTCACGTTTACTGGCACATCTCTAACTCCCACTGATACACAGGGTGAGACAACCAGCACTGTTTAATTTGAACTCCTTATTTCCTGTGTTTTTATGGTACGTCAGATTAAAAAGGTCTTCCGCCCCCAGGGGAAATTCAGAATGACCTTTATGTTTTTGCGAGGGTGCAAGTGTGACTGGGCGCAGTGTAAGTCAGAATGATAAGAGACTAGCGAGCATGAGGCTAAAATGAAAGGCGTGTGCTGTATAGGAAGAGCTGGAAATCCCCTCTGGGTCTGAGTGTTATTATAAAGCAGCGAACAATGTCACACGTCATCTGAAAGAGAAGCAACTGTTAGTAAGGGCAAGTCAGCGTGGTGTACGGTGGATGTGATACCTCCCACAATAAGCAGACCCCCACTAATTTTGCATTTCAGCCCAAATTAGAATGATTTTTGCGCTTTGCCCTGGATGAAGAACATGTGCTGTGTGCTACCACAGCAAGCATGATGACTGATTAAACACGTCTACATCAAGTCAGGATGTTACTTGCCCTTTAATTGTTCCAATTTGTGTGGTCTCTTGTGTGGTCTACTAGGGCTGTATACAGGTCCAGTGCTCCCATAAGCTCAGCCTGCCTCCCCTTCTCACATAGATAAAATAAATAAACAGGCAGCTTGTCTATGCTATAATGTTAACGAAAAAAGGGCCTGCACTCTAAATAAATAGATAGACCAAGTGGTATTTGAATAGTCATATATTTATATATTTAAAAAGAAATACATGCATAATACAGGGCAAAAAACATGCCAGAAGATATCACAGAAAATCAATTATACATACCACTTAAAATATGGTCAAACAGCAATATGAAAAAAGAAAGAGGATACACCTGCCCTGAGAGGAGAATCACCCCGACGTTTCGGCTTTTAGCCTTCCTCAAGGGGAATTCCCTTGAGATTGAGTTTCTTTTTCATTAAATAAAGTAAAATTGGGATTTTCGTTTTTTGCCTTTACATGCCCATGTCATATTTTAAAAAGTAGTTTTTTAGCATCATAATCACTTTAAGCTGCTGCCCTAGGCACAGGGTCCATGGAGGGCTATATAGTTGTTGCAGGTAGAGTTGCCTTTTTCACCTTTTTTTGTGTGAAAATGTGCAGGGGAACAGGCTGGTGATGGGGGTGGGTAATGTGGGAGGCGGGGTGGATGACGTCAGGGGCGGGACAGATGATGTGCCGATTGGCTGATAGCCATGTCATTCACTTCAATTTTCTGTCTGGATTTCCTAATTTGGACCCGGACATCCCTTCCAAAAAATGGGCTGTCTGGGTCAAATCCAGACAGGTGGCAACCCTAGTTACAGGGTAGGGGAAAAGATATAAGGATTAAAAATAGATCTGGCTTATGGAAAAAAATGTTAATGTGCACCTGCCTGTCCAACATCCCATTCTATAACCAAGGGTAATACTATGAACTTGGCCATGTCTTTGTTGTTAACACAGTCTTCACCTTCTACTTCTATAGCCAGGCTTCATAATTGGGCACGGATGTTGGGGATCACATTAGAATTTCAATTCACCCCACAGGTGTGCCTCGATGCTTGTATCAAATCTACTTTGTCACCAGGGCACTCGAGACTTAAAAAGTATTTATTTGCTTGACGTTCTGAAACTGTACAAAGTTCCTCTCTCAAAAGCACACGTTTGTATGGCACATAGCTTTAGACCACCAGCTATATACATAGGGTGCACATTTGCACTCAATTCAAATCTGTTTATTGTGATAAACTCTGTGATTGCATGGGAAACCAAAATAACTCCACCATATACAGTATGTGCCCCAAGTACCACCTGTTCACTGAGGCTTTTGACAACAGACACAAATGCTTAGTTTATATATAATAAACGGATTTTTTGGCTCAACGCTATAACCCCTTTACAAATTAGAGCAATATTTTTTAAGCAACACTGATAACATTTGTGAACATGGGCTTTTTGTTACATCATAAATTCAAAACATGTGAAATGCATACTGTTTTCATTGAGTTATAAATTATTTAGAACCGAGTTATTAGTTTACTATTTATTGAGATATTACTATGAATCTGTAACCATCATATTTAATGTATGACAGCTTTCACCCAGACAACACAAGACGCTCCATTATCTACAGCCAGGCTTTATGATATAATCGTATATGCTCTGACACCACTGAAAGGAATCACCACCTAAAAACACTCAAAGCTGACTTCATTAAAGGAACAGTTCAGTGTATAAATAAACACTGGGTAAATAGGCTGTGCAAAATAAAACGTTTCCAATATAGTTAGTTAGTTAGCCAAAAATGTAATGTATAAAGATTGGAGTGACTGGATGTCTAACATAATAGCCAGAAACGACTTCCTGCTTTTCAGCTCTCGAACTCTGAGTTAGTCAGCGACTTGAAGGGGGGCCACATGGGACATAACTGTTGCTTTTGAATCTGAGCTGAATCCTGAGGATCAATTGCAAACTCACTTACAGTAATGAACCACATGCCCCCCCCCCTTAAGTCACTGATTACTGCCTGGTAACCAATCAGTGGAAACCAAGAGAGCTGAAAAGCAGGACGTAGTGTTCTGGCTATTATGTTAGACATTCAGGGGCAAATTAACTTAAGGTCGAATATCGAGGGTTAATTAACCCTCAATATTCGACTGCTGAACTGAAAGACTTCGACTTCCAATATCGCAACTCATTCACTTCGAAGAACTTTAATCCATCGATCGAACGATTTTTCTTTGAGCTAAAAAAGCTAGCAAAGCCTATGGGGACCTTCCCCATAGGCTAACATTGACTTCGGTAGCTTTTAGGTGGCAAACTAGGGGGTCGAAGTTTTTCTTTTAAAGAGACAGTACTTCGACTATCGAATGGTCAAATAGTAGAACGATTTTTAGTTCGAATCGTTCCATTCGAAGTCGAAGGTCGAAGTAGCCCATTTGATGGTCGAAGTAGCCAAAAAAAACATTCGAAATTCTAATTTTTTTTCCCTCTATTCCTTTACTCGAGCTAAGTAAATGGGCCCCTCAGTCACTCCAGCCTTTATACATAACATTTTTGGCTAACTAACTATATTAGAAACATTTTTTATTTTGCACAGTCTATTTACCCAGATTTTATATTTTCATACTGAACAATTCCTTTAATAGGGGCTACAACCACATGGATTGTAGATAAATACATTCACCAGGAGAGAGAACACCACAGCTTCATTTTTTTCTGCTTGAACTAGAACGTTCTGAAAGATTGCTATGATTATCTTAGTTAGCCAATAAAGGTATCAGCTTTATACCACATTTTTTTGCTCTATAAATCCATGAAATAAGATTTCCTACCCACAAGAATTAGACTGACATGACAGAAAATACCACAAGAGGGCAGCAAATGAGCAGTTTGGAGTTCAGGCCTTCCCAAACAAATATACAGAAAGTACCATGACAGGATTTCTCAGACTATTTAAGCATTTGTCAGCATACAGATGTTTGTGTTAAAGAGAAAATATATCCTTTAGAAGGTGCAACTTTATACATATACATCATTATGCAAAATGAAAAAAGAAAAGGCTGGGACTTTGCGGTCCCAGCTTTCCAAGGGCCCATCTCTCCGGAGCACTCAATTTCATGTATCCCAGCTAATCTATGCAATCCAGCACTGCCATTTCCCTAAGTACTGAATCTAAATCGACAATTTTATTTTGCCTGATTTACTTTTTTCCATAAGACGGCAGCTAGTACTTTGACTTGGCTAAGTTAACATAATTGTAAAACTATTTGGTATCTCAGACTTGGCCAGACAAAACACAACTCCCTGTAGAACATGTGTTAAATGGGGCTCTTTCTATCAGGTGGCCCATTCCTCTTCTGGTGGGCTAAGGGTTAACCACACTGAATTACACACAGAGAACTTGATCTACCGATACTGAGCAGAAAGGGTTCCTTCAATAAAATGAAAGCTCTTTATTGACTTGTATAGATGGTACAATCATGGATCACTTCACAGATACCTCAGATAATGACATATGTGACATGACTGATGTTAATTTAATGATGTTACACAGGTATAGCAGTTGCAACAGCAGTGGTAGAACTCACGGATCAGTGAACTTGTCCACAGTGCTAACGGGTGCTCACAGTGGTCCCTTACTCCTGGAAGCTTCTATTCTTGAGCCTAACTGCTGGAGTCCCTATCCTGACAGGTTACACTCAATAACCCTTCTGGCCTTTTTGTTGGAGCTTCAGGCTGATCAGATAGCTACCCTAATCCTGTATCTCACTCCTACAGCATGCTATTACAGATCTTTTCTAACACTGTCTTCTCCTACTGATGTCTACCATCAACCCATGCTCTTTTGTCACCAGTCACCGCCATCCATCACCAGTAAGTGGGGGTCCACAGAAAGGGGCCAATCCCAAGGTAAATTCCCTTTTTTGTAGACTAGGGAAACCGGACACCCCTGACCAACTACTGAACTACCAGGGAAATACTTTGACATGACAGAGAAACAACTCCCCCTCTCTACCCTACATTATCCTTGTTGATGGCAGAGCAATTCAAATTTTTTCATGTTTAAATGGATTCTATCAGCCTGAAGTCGCTGTCTAATGCTGAGAAAAGCTGAACCCCCCCCCCCTTTCTTGAGAAATCCATGTCTAAAGCATTTTGGATAACATATTATCGAATCACCAGCTAAGGGCCTTATATATCTATCTATTTTGTTCAGTTTTGAACCCCACCAAACGGCCCATGCTTGCAAACAATAATAACCTATGGGCTGTAGCTTTCTTTCAAACTTCTGGTTTACAGCTACATTGGCCCACATGCCTGCAGTTCATAAATTATTTGATTTATACAAAATCCAAATGTTGGGATCTGAACAGTCTGAACTCGAAAGGACGTGTAAATTTTAGTAATAAGTAATACATTTTAATTTTAACTTCATCGGTTGGCTCCAGGAGTGCGTGTTCATTTTTTCTGGTTGCATCCTCACCTCAAGCTACCGGTTTGGGTCACGCCACCTGAGCCACCTGCCACCATTGGTGAGTGCAAAATAAGCTGATTTCACCTTCATTCATTATATTGTGCAAATTGTGTTCCGAAGGCGGTGGATCTTGGGTTTACACATCCAGGTCATCCTCCCCATCGGGTGAGATGCAGTTTAACTTTATTTACTGCATCTTGCTTAATGCTCGGAATGTTTATGTCTCTAATCACTTTCTTAGGGATTGGAGCTGGTTATGTATTTAGTTGTTAATATTAAGTCTGAACTAGTTCACACTCACAGTACACTTTGTGGAGCCCCCAAAACAAAGGTAACATAGGTGACCCCACCCACAAACCACACTAATATTCAGATTGTCCAATTACAGTCCCCCCCCCCCCCACAAGCTCATATAGCCAGCCAACCACAAACACACCTGCTAACTCCTCCTGTTCTAGTCTGGTAACAGGCATACTTGCTGTTTTTTCTCTCCCACGCCAAAAATACAGGGACAACAAAGTGAAGAGAGCAGATACCCAAGCTATATAGGCATGTGACATAGCATTTGAAAAGCATCCTTAGCTCTGCAATGCCCATCTTCCAGCACCTTCCCACATCTACATTAGTACGCACATAATATTATATGGCCCTGCCAAGCATCTCATAAGAACCAACAGCAGTGCAACTGTATCCAGGAACCACAGGCCAAAATGAGAAAAAAAATAGTACTTTTAGTAGTAGTCATTTTTTTTATTTTTCAAGAGAGCTTTTCCCAATAGTGACTCAAGTTCTGGTTAACCATTGTGGTCATGTTTCATGTCTGCTGGTGCGGCAAACTCTACACAGGGAGTTTCTATGGTTTTAACCAAAGGTCATTTTCACAACTTCCCGATGAAAAACAAAGGAGCAAATACAGTGTATAAAATAACTGGATGAAGTCAAATTATTTTATATACTTCTAGTTCCCTACTGGTAGAGCCGTAAGGGATTAGGGTAATTGCAGCCGAGCTCAGCAGCATGGTTAGCACATAATCACTGAGTGTCTTAGATGAAAAGACTGCCAGGAAAAAAGCATTACAGGAATGTAGCAAGCAAAACAAGCAAGTTATGTTACAAAGATGAATGGGTTCCACTCACTAATGCCAACAGCGACTCTTATAATTGACAGCATTAAAAGGCATGTACACTATACCCAAAGTAAAATGTTGTCTAATGAAAGTCATTATAATCTAAGCAACTTTCCAATATGCATTCATTAAAAATGTAAATGGTTTAAAAGTTATTTGCAACAGTTATTGCTACTGAAAGCATTATTATTTATTTAGTCTCTGTATGGTCATTTCGTTCCCTTGAAACAATGTAGCCGAAGTCAGTCTCACATGCTTATTTACAGGTGCTGGCTTTTGCTACATAGTCAGAACAAGCAGGGAAAAAGCAGAAAGGGCCAGAAAAAAAAAATGATAGATTTATTTATAAATAATTTTAAGGGTAAGGTCACACTGGGAGATTCGGGGAGATTTAGTCGCCTGGCGACTAATCGCCTCTTCTTCTGGACAACGATCTCCCTGAATTGCTTTTCCTAGCTTTGCCGTCGGCTATAATGAAAAATCGCCAGCACAATGGCTGCGCTTCGATTTCCGAAGTCACCCAAAGTTGCCTCGCGAGGAAACTTCGGGCGACTTTGGAAAACGAATCGACGTGATTTCTCATAATAGCCGGCGGGAAGGCAGGGGAAAGCAATTCGGGGATTGTCGCCCAGAAGAAGAGGTGATTACATCTCCCAGTGTGACCGTACCCTTAAACCATTGACAACATGCAATGAATCATTATTAGTATTAAAATAAATTGCTTATAACATTTTCTTTCTTTAGATTATTTTCTGGTTTGCATCCCCTTTAAAATAGGCCTTATTCTGACAACTAGAATCATTTTATATGGACGGATTTAGATTAATAACAAGTAGGGATGCACCGAATCCACTTTTTTGGATTCGGCCGAACCCCCGAATCCTTCGTGAAAGATTCGGCCGAATACCGAACCGAATCCGAACTCTAATTTGCATATGCAAATTAGGGGTGGGAAGGGGAAAACATTTTTTACTTCCTTGTTTTCTGACAAAAAGTCATGCAATTTCCCTCCCGCCCTTAATTTGCATATGCAAATTAGGATTCGGATTCGGTTCGGCTGGGCAGAAGGATTCGGCCGAATCCGAATCCTGCTGAAAAAGGCCGAATCCCGAACCGAATCCTGGATTCGGTGCATCCCTAATAACAAGGAATAAAAATGGTGGGCAGAAGACCAATAATTTCTGCACTGGTACCTTTCTCCTGCACAGAGTTTATTGGTATTTTTATTATTACTAATTAATTAATACCAAATAAATTTCAACATATTTAATTTGAAAAAAAATAAATAAAAAAAAAAAAGCAGGAAATGTTTTCTCTTCTACCCCCAAAATTACATCTAGTTACACTGAAGAACAAATACAACCTGCCCACACCTTTACCGCTTTTGTAACAATCCACACCCTTCTGGGTCCACAATATGGGACTGTCCCAATGATAAGGAACCAATTGGGGTGGGGGGATGGAATATACATATTATATACTTTTTTTTTTTTTTTTTTGCTTGTTCTCCCAGGGATCCCTTGTGGTGTACCAATATCAGGACCTGGTGTTTTATAGATGAATTTGGATCACCATATCTCAAGTCTACTAGAAAATCATTTAAACAGTAAATAAACCCAAATTGCTCCCAATAAGGATTAATTATATCTTAGTTTGGATCAATTACACGGTACTATTTTATAATTACAGAGAAAAGGGAAATCATTATTAAAAAATGTGGATTATTTGAATAAAATGGAGTCTATGGGAGATGGTATTTCTGTAATTCAGAGTGTTCTGGATAATTGGTTTCCCGGATAACCAATCCCATACCTGTATAGTTAACTCAAGCAATGACTGAGACTATTCCTGCCCATGTTGGCAAAACACCTAAAATCGATCGTCCCATGTGTCACTGGTGCAGTTTTATGTTGAGAAGTTATTTGGACAGTTTTAATTAGATAGTATTTAAAGCTTGCAAACATTTGCTTTCAAAAACAAACATTTCCTGTGACTCACAGTATTTTAATGGCAAAAGTCAGACAAGTCACGATTTGGTTTCAGTTGCCCGCATACAGAGGACACCGAAACAATTACAGGAAGGGAACAAATAATAAGCAGTGAATCTTTGGGTTTCACTGCACAGTTAGACTTCGACATTGGGGGAAAGACAGAGGAAATCTGGGACCTGGCTGGATATTTGTGATCGCAGTGTATATTGCAACATACTATATTTGTAGCTTTTATCTTATATATATATAGCTTCCCTTAAAGGGATACTGTTCTCAGAGTAAAGGGATACTGTTGCCGCCCCCTAAAACCCTGCTGCCCTAGGCCTGGGCCTTGGTAGCCTTTCCACAAATCCGGGCCTGGTTGAAGGTGTAGGCCAACCAAACTTGGAGTACTTCTAGCTATGATCCACTGGCTGTTCACTGGACTTTGCTGTGAGAATAAAGTTAATATTGACCCATTTCAGACTTTCATAACCAGATTTTAGCTTGCGTGTTGTTCTAGCTACCTGTTTGTTTGACCACTATATGACTCCCACCAACCATAGTGTAGCAACTTAACCTCCCCTGACCTCACTTAATTCTTTGGGGGTCATTTATAAACACTGGGCACATTTGCTCCTGGGCAGTAACCCTGTCAACCAATCAGATGTTTGCTTTTATGGTTCTACCTGCAGCTGAATGATAAATGCTGATTACTGAATGGTTGCTATGGGTTACTGCCCAGGTGCAAATTTGCCCAGAGTTTATAAATGTTTATGCCCGATCTCTTGACTGAACATTCAGTATAAAGTTAATGAATAGCAACATCTATACAGGTATGGGATCCGTTATACGAAAACCATTATCCAGAAAGCTCTGAATTGTGGAAAGGTCATCTCCCATAGACTCCATTTTATCCAAATTACCCACATTTTTAAAAATGATTTCCTTTTTCTCTGTAATAATAAAATAGTAGCTTGTACTTGATCCAAACTAAGATATAATTAATACTTACTGGAAGCAAAACCAGCCTATTGGGTTTATTTAATGTTTACATGATTTTCTAATAGACTTAAGGTATGAAGATCCAAATTTGTTCTCATAAATTTTAGCCACCAACACCACCCTGGCCAACATACACATGTTCATGTGTAACATTACTTTAGAGGAAATGAATTCATTTATAGCCACATGATGCCCACAAGTAACTAAAGCCTGGTAACAAGCGAATAGTTTCCGCTAACTTCATTCTTGTAAGAGCTTCACATTTTCTATGAAATGCTGCATGGCCAAGGTGATTTGGAGTCATTCTGAGAAAAAGCAGTTTGCTGCACCCCTGTCTCTGCACGCCTTAATAACTCCTGTTCTCCGAATGCCCAAACTGTGCAGAAAACAATCAACAGCATAATGGCAGTTTGTTACCGACTAGATCCTCATTTGTAACTCGCACCTCAGTGCAGTCTTAAAAGGATCCATTGGAAACAAGTAGGGATGCACCGAATCCAGGATTCGGTTTCGGGATTCGGCCAGGATTCAGCCTTTTTCAGCAAGATTGGGATTCGGCCGAATCCTTCTGCCAGGCCGAACCGACTCCTAATTTGCATATGCAAATTAGGAGTGGGGAGGGAAATCACATGACTTTTAAACACAAAAGAAGGAAGTAAAAAATGTTTCCCCCTTCCCACCCCTAATTTGCATATGCAAATTAGGATTCGGTATTCACCCTAATTTTTCATGAAGGATTCAGGGGTTCACCCAAATATAAAATAGTGGATTCGGGGCATCCCTAGAAACAAGTTAAATTTTCTGGGTCTGCTTTCTCCTGCTATTTGCCGCTTAGTCCCATCAGTTGCTCAGAGTTACCTTTAAAAAGAACAAAAAAAGAGGAAAAATAGCCCCAATTTTAATATGAGCTAATTCAGTTGGGTGTATGTAAAGAGGCGCATGTATACAATCTGAACCTCCAAAATGGAATGAAAAGAGAAAAATCAACTAGAAAACACTGAATCAGGATTTAATATGTAAGCTACTGTCATCCCAGCAAATAAAGGGTTCTCTATTTTACCTTTCCCAAGAAAACTGAACGTAGTTTGTTAGGAGAGTGTAGTACAAGCCCCAGCCAAAGTAGCAGTGAAAACTTCAGGATGGCCTCTGATTTTTCCATATACATAACCTATTCCATAAAGTAACACCTGCATTCTGCCAAAAATATTCCCCCTCACTAGAACTCCCAGAAAATGGTTTCATCTGAAAATAAAAAATGTGGTCAAGTATTAAGAACAACGTTTACCGGAATGCTGACCAAGTACACTACTGTAAACCCTGGAAAATTCCCAGCATACCTCCAAGCTTCTGAAGCAACCTCTTCTAATGAGGTGAGGGCTGTAGCACAAAAGCCTCTCTGTTATGTGTAGCAGTGCTGTGATTTGGAGATGTGTGGGTTAGTTACCCTTTACAGATCCTACTGTGCATAGTGTTGTTTTATACTTGTCAAGCAGCACTTTTATTTTCCTGTATGGTTTGTCGATTAGGTGATACCTTTTGTTGGCAAACTGATGGTTATAAAATGCAAGCATTTCCGTGCCAATGCAGTGCCTGTTAATACAAACAACTGAGCGGGCAGGGGTGAGTGGTTTGGCCCAGTTCAATTTAGGTATGGCATGCTGAAAAGCCTGCATTTCATAACCATTTATAACATTTATATTTATAACTATGTTAGCCAATAAAAAGTATCATTCTACATTATCCTGCAAATTATCAGGGGATAAAACTATGTGACTATGCGCTGCAATAAGGAATCAATGGGGAGGGAGTACAGTACCATACAGTATATCCCTCATGGCGTGCCAATACGCAGTATAACAAACTCAAATTAATCTACTGTAAATGCCAGAGGTATGCAGGCATCAGTCAGTCAGCTTTCCCTGTAGGCCGATCTACTGCTCTTGCTCCAGAAGCTTATTGTCCCCAAATCCAAAGCAACCAGTTTGGTTCTATTTGCAAAAAACAACGGTTACAATTTAGAGTCTTCAAACAAAACACAACAATCATCTCATTCTTAAATTTTAGAGGCTTGCAGGTGGTATAAAATCAGCTACGGGTTGTGAGATTTGTGAGATTTATAAAAGTGTGAAGCTAGAGCTCATCACAGCACATTCATCAATAAATCATAAATATGACTCTAATATCCAATAGGAATGAATAGAAAGCGGTGGCATTATACAGTGGTGAGCTCTAGTTTCATATTTTAATAAATCTACCCCACAACCAGAAACAGCTGTTTGAACTGCTAGAGTTTTGCCAGGAGAAGCTCCCCATGAGGACAAATGAAGGTCCAACTCAGGATCCCACAGGCATTTCTTCAGCAGTACTCCGTTAGGAAGAGTGGTTAGGGTGGCCAAGAACACAGGAATGTGGCTGTGCCTAACCAAAGGTCCTTTCTCATTACGATGTAACACAGCCAGGGTATTTATATCCCCAATAAGAGAAGATACCTAGTACAGAAATCACCTCTGCCCCCTCCAAAAAAGATGATAGCTTGTTTAAGTTGCCTAAAAGAAATGGTTTTATATAGAGTTTTCATAACAAAACCAGTGCAATGCCCAGGGGTCTGTGTTCATGTCTTGGTTTATACTAATGGCACAAGTAGGCCATAAGACACCTGTCCTGATCTTATGTAAATTAGCTCCGCCCAACAAAACGGTCTATGATAAACCAAAGAAACCTGACAAAAAGTTAGTTATAAGAGTCACTGGGGCAAATTCACTAAGATGCGAAGTTGCGCCAGGCGCAACTTCGCCAGGCGTAGTTTCGCCAGCGCTCCGCAAATTCACTTAAATCCGAAGTTGCGCACAGGGGTAGCGTAAGGTTGCGAAGTTGCGCTAGCGTTGATTCGCTATGTAAAGTGAAGTTACGCTAGCGAAGGCTAATTTGCATACGGCGCGAAATTCAAATTTCAATGGAGGAACATGTATCAGCACTACAAATGCCTAGAAAACCTTCAAATCAGCAAATAAAATTTTTATTTTGCCCTACACATGTGCCCACTGTCTAGGTAAGTTGCCATGAGTCAGGAAATGTAGGGGGGAAGGAGGGGAGCCCCAAAAATATTTTCGATCTTTTTCAGCCTATCACCCATCATGTAGAAAACACGCCAGCGTTTTTTGGGACTTAGAAAAAAATTTGACTTTTTTTGAAACAATCCCTATCTACTCTATTGCGCTTCACCAGGTCTGAGGTGGCGAAGGAAGTCTAGCGTAAAAGGTAGCGTTCAGTACACTGCGCAAGTTAGTGAATTTGCGTAGTTACGTCGCTAGCGAAAATTTGCCTGGCGTAAGGGTGCGAAGTAACACTAGCGAAACTACGCCAGCGGTCGTTAGTGAATTTGCGCAGTAACGAAAAATGCCAAACGCTAGCGAATTAACACTAGCGTTCGGTGCTTAGTGAATTTGCGCCACTGTCTGAAAGCTATGCTTGCTGTTTACCATGACACAGGATTCTTTGAAGGAAACAAAACATGAAAAATTGCTATAAACATCGTAATTTTGCCCGTAGGAGAGTTAAAAAGAATAAAGTACACTGGAGGATAAAAGATAAAACAGAAACTGATATAAAGAAGAAGAAAAACAGAAATTTAAATGAAACTGCAATCTCACGAGTGGAGGATCCTCAAAACTAAGTGCAATATGTATGAATATGTGAAGTTTAGTTGTAAATCTGTTATGTTCATTGATGTAAAGGAGTCTGGTTGTGATTAAGAGTAGTTATGCACAAGCAGATTTTGTTTGATGTACATATGCAGGTGTGGTTGTAAGTGTGTGGTTAAGTATTCTGGAATGAGCGCAGTTTGTGTACGTCTTTATATTTCCGAGTGTGAGTATGGGTAAGTGTGACTGTATATATCTGTGTGAAGTGTACATGTACAGAAATGCAATGACAAGTAATAAAATAAAGCATAAAATTGTGGGTAACTGACTACAATTGTTAGGGAAATGGTGAAATGCCCTTACCTTGTTGCTCTTTTTTTCACTATTCGTTATGTTTGCATGCTCCTTGGTGTGTGTACACTGGTAAGCTGATTCACTTGCATACTCATGAGCACCAAGGCTACACGTGCATTTTAACCCTGTGTGTATCAATATTGGTGTTCATGCAAAATCGAAAGGTTTATCCTTAGAGCCTGACAATACCTAGTATTTCCTAAAGCCTTCTGTTGTGGCCTGTTACTGCTGATTGTCGCCTGTCACAACCCTAGCTTGTTTAGCTGCATGTAAACCTTCACTGCCTTCTCAACCTGCATCTGTCTGACCTTGCTCCAGTCTAAACCCTTGGCATGGTATTCTGTAAAGGTCCCCATTGATGCAAAGATCTTTCTTTGGTGAACGAACGATTTTGGCGAAATCCGACCAATCCATCAAATTATCGTGAAGTAAGTGGGAATCGAACGATCGTACAGCTTACGATTTTTCGCCAGAAAATTGATGCCCAGGTTTTATCGGCCCCAGAGCAATCTATCTATGTTTGCAGGGCCAAGCAGTCAGCTGCCCTCAGTTTTCCTGGCAATATCGCCTAAAATGGTCTTTTTAGTTGATAAAAAAATCATACATTTAAACAATCGTTTCAAGATAATCTTGGTCTCACGATAACGAAAAGATCTTTTATAGATCTTTACATCTATGACCAGCTTAAGACTGACAAGCCTCTCTCCACTGTTTGGTCTGTCTGTTTCACATGTGTAATACACCTCATCTGTCACACAAAACATGTCCTTTTGAGTTCCAGGCATACCACAGATGACAAAACAATACAAGGTATGTTAGTAAAGTATGTGAGCATTGAGAAAGGAAACAATTGCATAGAGCCATTTTCCATGTTCCCAAATTCAGAGCATCGAACACAATATCTGTTTTCTGCTCACTAGAATGAGCAAGCGCAATAGCACTGGTACTGGTTTGGGACCTATTATTCAGTGTGCTCTGGACCTGGGGCTTTGCACCTTAAGTCTACTAGAAAATCATGTAAAAATTAAATAAACCCAATAGGCTGGGTTTGCTTCCGATAAGGATTGATTATATCTAAGTTTGAAATAAATACAAGCTACTGTTTTTTCTTACAGAGAAAAGGGTAATCAATTTGGGTTATCTGGATAAAATGGAGTCTATGGGAGACAGCCTTTCCGTAATTTGGAGCTTTCTAGATAATTGGTTTCCGGATAACGGATTCCAATACCTGTATACACACATTCGAAAAGTCTATGTTATGAATGCAGTATATGTGTATCAGTGTATATAAGGCCCTTTTCATTTTTGTTAATATTGCTCAGCCTGTAAGATAAAGTATTTTATATATTTTATGATTTGTATAATGTTTTAGAATATTGACCCACATCTCATCAATATAGACGAAAGCAAAGCAGTTAAACTATTTTGTGCAGATTGCTGGTTGGATCAGTGTATCAGATTTGCATCAATCTTTGGAAAGACAGTTCAAATTCAATATGGCAGCACGATGTAAAGCCTAGATTTGAATTTGGAGTCAGCTGGTACACAGTAATGTAGTTATGGAGGCTTCAACAAGACTTCTAACTTAGAAGTTCAAGTTCATTTAGCTTGAACCAATGGTCCTTTCTCTGTGCCCCTGGCACTAAACCTTTAATATCATGTCACGTTACTAACAATATTACAAACTCTGCAAGGAGAGTTCTGACACTTGGCCATCAGCACAAAAACATAATTTAACACTGTACAATGGCTTTGCTTACCTTGTCTTTCTCTTCTCTCTGCAAGCACTCCTGGGCTTTTTTTTGGAGCTCTTCTTGGATGGCACGAGCATATTCTGAGTCTAGTTCCTCACTGAGGATAAATACAATTTAATACAAGATAAACAGATAATTAAAACAAATAGTTCAAGAGGATAGTCATATTAAATACGAATCAATCCATACTTAATTGGATTGACACAAAACCTTAAAAAAAATGTAGTTCTGGAGACTTAACTTGATGCTCCTGTTAAACCAAAGCTCAAATTTCTCCAGTAGTTCTCATGTAAACAACTATAAACATTCTCTTTTTAAACATTAGCAGAGAGAAGGTCTAAAAAAGTTAGCAGAACTGGGTCAAGAATCTTTAGCATCCAAGGCTTGCAATCTGTGCCCCCATAGTCCCATCACACAACTACAGTAAGTCAGCAGCTTTTTAGCCTCCGTATGGGACCTTACAACAGCCGGCCCAACTGATATCTGTCTGAAAATTTCCAGATATCTATGGAGCAGGTTTGAAAATTACACTGGATGAGGGGGCGCTGAAGCAGTCATCTCGCTACGGGTTGCCTTAATCTCCTATCATCCTTGCTCCATCAGCAGATCTCCATCAGAACCTAACTGGATTTCTATGATGGAGACAAATTCAAAAATGAGGTATATGTATTAGGCATTTGCTGAGGCAAATTTTCTATACAGGACCTCTGTGCCCTCCTTCACCTGCCACAACCAATTTTATAAACATGCTCACTTCCACAACCACAGATTATGCACTTATTATCAATGCTTGCACTTGCAGAACTTTGCAAACAGTCATAGACATGGAATGATGGCAAATATAAAGAAGTCTCAGTAAAGAATAACCACAATATTATATTATTATGGGATAATGTAAACATAGAGTTTGCTCTGGGTCAAGTGGCCCATAAAAAAAACATGACAAGTAAAGGTGGCCACTATTACGATCTTGTTTGTTTCAATACACATGTCTGGAGCTGAATCTTCAGATATACAGGTAGAAAAAATAGTATTCTATCTGTATCTGATGATTCAGCACTAACAATATCTGATGTTTGGGAGCCTTCAAAGGCACCCGATCAAAATTTTCTGTCCAGCCCGATCGACAAGCCGACCGATATCCAAGCCTTCTGCCAGTATCGGTCGGCTCTTTTCCCACCATACACGCACCGAATATCGTACGAAAATTTGTTTTGTACAATATTATCTGTGCATCTATGGCCACCTTCACAAGTAAGTAAGTACTGGATGGTACAATAAGTAAAGATGGTACAATAAGTAAATAAGTACTGGATGGTACAAACTGGAGCAACAGAACTAGAGCAAGATTTGAACTTGTGGTGTCAGATATCACTTTGGGGGCCCCATTCTAGGACATCTGGATCAGCAGTTAACACTGGCCGGTGTATGAACAGCTTTAGGCTATGAAAAAAAAGCACATTACTCTCTCACTGGGAAGGATGCCCAAAAAAGGTAGACCATTTTCTGGGCACCATCTAGTATTTTGTTTGACCAGTCTCCATTGTGGTAGCTTGGGCTCAATATCTGAAAAAAAAGCTTGTATAGGTACATTTTAAATTCATTCATGATATACAGGAATGAGAAAGTGAGCCATGGTGGGGGGGCTGATGATGAGTAATAAATCACTGTTTCATATGTAACAACATTGCTTGTTTTGTGAATTCCAGAGAAGCAGACACATCACTCTCTCAGTGTTTGTGTCTGAGTGCATATCACTTACAGTAATTGCTAGACAGTTGAAATGCTATTTCATACATCACATTAGAAAATAATAATCAACTCTTTACTCATTTTAGACATCAACTATCTAGTTTATCTATTGTTCAACTTGGCCAGTTTTCATGTTGTTTCGTTATAAGTACAAGTAAAGGATTTGTTATCCTAAATGCTCAGGACCTGGGGGTTTTCCGGATAAAGGATATTTCCATAATTTGGATCTTCAAACCTTAAATCTACTAGAAAATTATGTAAACAATAATCCCAACAGGCTGGTTTTGCTTCCAATAAGGTTTAATTATATCTTAAGTTTGGCTCAAGTACAAGGTACTGTTTTATTATTAAAGATAAAAATTTTTATACAAATAATGCACATTTTTAAAAATAGAATCTATAGGAGGTGACCTCTCCATAATTCGGAGATAACAGGATTCCGGATAACAGAAACCAGAACAGTAAATGTCTCAAGAAATCATTTATAGTAAACACAAAACAAATCCTTTCTGCATCTTCACAAGGCCCATGGGTGCTGAACTGTAATATTGTATATGTAAGTTTACTTATCTAAACCCTCAAAAACAAACACAAGATCAAAGCTGTGCACACAAGAAGATCAAAGCCATGCACGTCGCCTTACCACCCGGGATAATAAAGACTGTGCCTCTATTAAATTAACCTAGAATGCAAGGCACTTTCGTTTTGAAGCCATAAATTAGCTCTGTCTCAGAATGTTTGATATCTTAAAAAAAGTCTGAAGATTTCTCTAAGATGAAGTGGTATTGTGGCAACTTACCTTCTATCTCAAACCATCTTCATTGATAGATATATTCACTTTCTAGATGTGGAAAGATGTGTACTTTTCTAATTCAATTCAAAACACTGTCGCAAATTGTAACCCTTAACTTTTTTGGAGTTTCAAAAGCTCAGAGACCTTTAAAAGCTACAAATTTTTTTTAAAAAAAAGCCTCGTTCCCTCAGATACCATCAGAGATGGGACAGGTTGGACTTACAAAAAATCAGCATAGTGCATCAAGCTTGGTTGGGCTTAGACTGCATTAGAATCAGACAGGTTCTAATCATTTTTAATCCGTGCATCACGATTTGGCAAAGTGTTCTTTTTTTATTCATCTTTTATTCATCTTAGAGGCAGAATTTGGTTGTTGAGGTTTAGAAGCAGCTCTACATTATAGGGTAACTCCACCCAAAAACGGTATTTGTGCTTAATGAGAAATTGCAACCAAGCAACATTCCAGTAAACATTACTTAAATAATTCCACAGTCATTTGTAAAGATAATTTTCTTACATAATGCAAAACTATTTTTGGGTGGACATCACTTTTAATCTGTCCTTATTGTTTGTGTTCTGCTGGGTGACAGAGTAAAGGCTGAACTTGATCTTACCTTGAATTATTTTCTATCCTTCTCATAATGCAGCACAAGTACATTAACTTTATTAACTTAATTTTTTTCCTGTTTTTTTGTTTTGCTTTTTTTTTATATACTAATGGGAGCAATTTTGATTGAGCATTTTAATATTCTGGTAGGGGATATGTTCCTACAGGATGAGCAGGGCCATCTTCATCTTTGTACGCTGCCTTAGGAAATAGATGGAAAAGGAATCTCTAACAGAAGGAATCTTGACAACGTCATGTCTGCACCCATTCATATTAAGTCTACATATACAGAAGGTGAGTTTATATTGCATGGACTAATCTGATGAAGAAGGTGCATTTCTGCTTAGAACCAATAAGTCAGTTTTTATTCCAAATTAAGCAGTTTAGGCAGAAAATGTCATTAGGTGTGTTTTTATACAGCCAACCATTATATAAACTATGCCTACCCTACATAAGTGTTAGTGGTTCCTTTCTATCCATTTCAAAAGCATATTTCTTTGCGAAAGAGCCTAAAAGACCTATTAAAAATCAAATACTGTGCTAAACAACTTACATTTCTTTTTGCTTTTCTAGGCTGAAGACCTTGCACTGCAGATCCTCTTCATCCTGGAGCTTCTTTGCAATTCGGATGTCCTTCTGAACAAGTTTGTTCTTCCGAATGTTAAAGGCGTAATGCTGTTCAACTGCATGATTGAGAGGGTATCAGTTAGTAGAGACAAACATCACATGCTCCCAGTTTAACTTTTACTTAGATAAAGTATTTTTTATATGGTTTTATCATCAGTTTAGATTCTACGATCTTCATTTATTCCCCGCTGTGAATATATAGTAAGAGCATATAATATATGACTGTGTAAATGACCTAAGCATTACTAAGAATTCAGTATGTACTAGAGTTGTATTTTTGGAAGGGTGCTCTCATGATTTAAAACAACTACATCGTAAATGTCAACTTAAGCCTCAAGTCACAATAAAATACTCCAACCATTCGTAACAAGCCTTCCGTCATTCATACAGGACTCAATGGATGCGCTTAGGCACCTGGAAGGAATTACCCTTCAGGATGATCACTTTTTAGCCTGTTTGGATGTTGAATCCCTATATACCAGTATTATACATGATATTGGTTTAAAAGCAATTAGGGATACCCTTAACCAAAGAGGTCAACAATTTAACAAACATAATCTCTTCATTTTGGAATTATTGGAATTTATTCTTAAACACAATTATTTTACATTTAATGGAAAATATTACCATCAAATAAGGGGGACCGCCATGGGCAGTACATGTGCGCCCATATATGCCAACTTATATCTTGGGTGGTGGGAACACAACTTCGTCTTCAGTGATGAACTCATCGAATACACACAACATATAACGCTGTGGTTGCGCTATATAGACGATGTTCTGTTGCTATGGACCGGAATGGTATCTAAGTTTAATGAGTTTGTCAAAATATTAAACACAAACACAATAAACTTACGGGTGACCACTGAGATTAATCATGAGGCAGTCAATTTCTTGGATATCCGTATTTATCGACATGATGAAAATAATCTACAGACTTCAGTCTATAGGAAAGAAACTGCGACGAATAACTTATTACATGCTAACAGCCAACATCCAAATAACCTAATTAAGGGGATACCTACTGGTCAATACCTTCGGGTTTGGCGACTATGCAGTACACTGGAAGATTTTAAAGTTGAAGCTAAGAAACTCTATAATAGATTCAAACAAAGGGGATACAGTCATAATTGTCTCAAAAGAGCCTATAAAAGAGCTTTAGAATCTGATCGAAACAACCTTTTAGTTCCTAAGAAACACAAAAAATTGGATATGCCAATAAAGTTGAATAAACTACCGCTAAGACTCATTGGTGACTTTAGCTCACAGCATAAGAAAATTTCTGACATTCTTCAGAAACACTGGCACATCTTGGAGCAGGACGTAGATCTTAAAGAAGCTATAGGAAATCGTCCCCTGATAACTTACAGTATAGACGAAGCAAGAATCTACATGACCGACTCATTCACAGTCATTATAACAATCCGACTAAATCAACTTGGTTGACGTGTAACATCAAGGGATGTTATAAATGTGGGGACTGTTTAGCCTGCCCATATGTATGTAAGAGCACAATCCGCTATGGCAGACTTGACATAAAAGAATACACTATTAAACAGTTTATAAATTGTAAAACTATGGGTGTCATATATGTCATGGAATGTACATGCGGAATGAAATATGTCGGAAAAACAAAAAGAGAATTCAGACGGCGAATATTGGAACATGTGGGCGACGTTCACAATAAGAGAAATACATTGATCACTAACCACGTTAATATACATCACAGTGGCAATAGCGGAGTGATGAAATTTATTGCTGTAGAACATATCAAATTTACCCCAAGAATTGGAGATATTGACAACAAGTTACTTAAACGTGAAGCTGAATGGATTTACTGGTTAAACAGTAATGCACCTAGTGGCCTCAATGAAGGCTTTACATTTAGCCCTTTTCTATAATTCTCCATTACACCAGACTCTGTTCCTTTTTTCCATACAATCAACTAGTTATAAAATAGCTTCTATGAAAATATGACGCTCATTGAACAAAATTGGTCACTTATTCCATGCCTGCAATGGCATTGGCATAAACTGCATATGTTATAGTTCCCCCCTGTCAGTTACAACATACAGCAGAGTACGCATGCGCATACTGACAGGGAGAACACCCAAATGCGCATGCGCATACTGACAGGGAGAACACCCAAATGCGAGTGACTATACTAAGCGTCACATGATGCGGATCACGAATATGGAAGCAGCGCTTAGTAAGATAGAGCAGCACTGATCCGATTGTAAGAGAAAGAGCCGCACGTCACGTGACGTATGCGGAAGTAGAGGCGCGTCTACAGCGCATACCCTATTGGATGAAAAAGAGCCGCACATCACGTGACGTTAGTGACGTACGCGGAAGTAAAGACGCATTTACTGCGCATACCTTATTTAAACGCTCATAAGACACGCGAAACTCACTTATGCCCCTGAAGAAGCCGGTTTTCCGGTGAAACTCGTTGGGTGGCATAGGTGGACAGTGGGGGACCAGCTCCCATTTGCTCCCTACGTAGCTAGGCAGAATCACTCTGGGTAACAAATGGAAGGGTGGTCTGGGAGGGCTGGCTATGCTTTTGACCAGCTTTTGGAGCAAACTCTAATGTTTGGTTACAAAGATACACATTTGCTCTTTGGGGGAATGCCATCTTTTTGTGGCTTTCTAGAACGAATTACCAACTACCAGAACTTATACTGGGTGTCTCATTATCTGTTTATATATACAGATAAGAGCAGGGGAATAATCTACATATACCCCATTACTGACTATATTTGTAGTTATAGTGGCTGATTGGATATCAGTGCACTATTTCCCCACTGATCCATCCTATGTGTTTTTAAATTGTATGTATTTTTATGGACATGGTCCAGCTTCATTGAGGAGGATCTCCAATGATGTGTCTTTGTAGCGTGATCTTTTAAGTGAGACTAATAAAAGTTGTATTTCAATTTACTATTCACTTTAGCACCTGAACTAGTTAACTGGAGGATTGCAGGAGGGAAACATAAGCAATTATGTACTCCACCATGTATTTCCTCAATAGATACATATGTTTGTTACATTACTATAAGTAAGCCTATAAATAAAAAGATGATTTATACTAGTACAAGTTCAATAATATGAAAGGGTCAATCTTTCTAAAAAAAATAATTTATAAAGCTTTAAATAGTATTTCTAATAGGCAAACTCAAATAACTATACAGGAATAAAGAGTAAGAATGGCTTTAATCAAGAAACATACATGTATAAGGCTTTACATTTCTCAAGTAAGCACTGTAGATGAAGAATGGATTGTGTTTAACTTTACCCCACTTGCCTCACAACTGCTTGGTGGAAGGCAGAGTGGCATTAGAGTACTTCCATCTGTGTAAAGAACTTTGATGTATTACCCCATTCATTATCCTACATGGCAAATGCAGCAAGGTGAAGATGGTTAACACATACAAGCAACACCATGTGCTGTACATCGAGTTTTTATTATTATTATTATCTATCTCCGTGAATACGAGAATAGTTGTTGGGTATCCCAGACAACTGCTGCTTAGGATTCCCAGTTCAGAATTAGCTTTAACTGACCCCACAAACCAAAATAAATGTGTGCCTGGTGTGATATGTAAATTTGATTATGATGTTTCCTATGTGACTTTATATAGCTGAAAGATGTAAGATTTAGATTTAGAAAAAGTGATTAGGTGAGCACACTTTTATGGTAAGCTGGAAATAATCAATCATTCTAATAACACCCACACACACACAATGGCTATTATTTCAAACTAATTTATACTGTATGATTCAACCAAATAAGAACACAATCCCATAAAAACTCTTTCAGTTACATGAGACCATACAAAGCATTATGTTCCAGTCTCACTCTTTACTGAGACTAAGGCATTCTCCAACCTTTACAACAAACTCTTGTAAGGCAAATGAGGGGGAGTAAGGATAGAAAATGTTCAAGACTCATGACCACTATTACTAATAAGTAAAAATAATTTCATTTTTAAATTAAAACTAGCCATAACAACTAAACCCCTTTTAATCATATAGAACCCTGCTTTAATGCTTTCCCGGGGAGTATGACAATTCAATGTTAATTCCAGGAAACCATAAAGTGTGTAAAAAAACTTGCACTGGACTAAGAATGATCTGAGTAGTTTCCAAGAAACAGCAATATTCAGGTATGTAAAAGTGGGGTTTTTACTGTACTGTTAATGTGCATTACTCGTTTTAAATGTACACAAGATATTTTTTTGGGTAATACATTCCAGCTCCAGAATAAGAGGCAAATGATCTTTAACTTACTTTCCTGTTCCTGCAAGCAGTGAGCCAGGGCACCGTCTTCCAGCACTGCAAAGTCACGGCAAACTGAAAAACAGAAAACGACAAAGCAACGAGCAAACATGAGATATCAGCATCATAAAGCAGGTGTCTTACGAACAAAAACATCTGCTACACTGATTATTTACATTTATGGCAGAAAGTGAATGAACTTCTGAAAGACCAGCAACAGACTGTGACAGAACAAATAAAAAAAATGAAAAGACAGCTACAACATTCCTTCATTGCTGTGCAAATACAGGACTACACTGTACACACACAGTTTCCGTGCAGCACAAAAACAGCAGATATGTAAGGACCATGCTAGAGTCCTGAATCAGTTCGGTTACGCACGGAATACCCTTGGATGTGCATGCAGTCCGCTGGTAACCTAACCCAACAAAGGTGCAGGCTTGATCCCTCCCACCTTCCCTTGTGTTTTTTCCAGTTTTTTTAAAGGAATTGTTCAGTATAAAAATAAAAACTGGGTAAAAAGATATGCTGTGCAAAATAAAAAATGTTTCTAATATAGTTAGATGTAATCTATCAAGGGTGCAGTGACTGGATGTGTAACATAATAGCCAGAACAATACTTCCTGCTTTTGGTTTACACTGATTGGTTACCAGACAGTAACCAATCAGTGACTTGAGGGGGGGGCCATATGGGTCATAACTGTTTGCTTTTGAATCTGAGCTGCATGCTGAGGATAAATTGCAAACTCACTGAACAGTTATGTCCCATGTGGTGCCCCCTTCAAGTCACTGACTCAAGAGTTAGAGATCTGAAAAGAAGGAAGTAGTGTTCTGGCTGTTGTGTTAGACATCCAGTTACTCCAGCCTTTATGGATTACATTTTTGGCTAACTAACTATATTAGAATTTTTTTTATTTTGCACAGCCTATCTATTTACCCAGTTTTTATTTTTACATGGAACTGTTGCTTTAAGTTTTTTGCAAAGATTCGGCTCCAGAGTGATGTCACTTCCGGTCAAATGTGGCGGCACTTCCAGCTTTGCGTGTCCCCCAGGTTGGAAGGTTAGTTGGCCTATTGCGGGTTTCTAAAAATGCACCCAGGACGCAGGACTCTAGACAAGGCTTAAAAGGATATTTCCCCTTTATGTTAACTTTTAGCATGCTATAGCATGTCTAGCAACTTTGCAATTGGTCTTTATTTTTTTAAAAACATTTTATATAATAATAATAATAAAATGAAAACCAACTGCAAATTGTCTCAGAATATAAATTTTTATGTGATACTAAAAGTTAATTTAAAGCTGTACAAGGCTTTTATTTAGATACAAATTAAGGTTGCTGACACAATGTGTATAGCATCTGTGAGACGGTTTATTTAAAAGTTATTAGAACTTAAACACATTGATTGCTTACAATACAGCTTACAACCTGTTTGAATGTAAAGCTTTTATGGAAACTGGTGAAGTGAATCAAACAAGTAAGTGCTACTACCCTGGCCCTTTAACTAACACACACACACACACGTGTGTGTTTATGGGCTCACTGATCCCTATTGCTGCTAAGCTGCTGCAGCAATACAACAAATATTTCTGAGGCCACAATGCTTAACAA
This sequence comes from Xenopus petersii, assembly GCA_038501925.1. Classification (NCBI taxonomy): domain Eukaryota; kingdom Metazoa; phylum Chordata; class Amphibia; order Anura; family Pipidae; genus Xenopus; species Xenopus petersii. Next base: position 86,672,803 of record CM076685.1, read on the forward strand.
GAAGCAATAGTCCTGGCATACAAGGTGCGGATCAAACATAGCAAACATGGGAAAATTCCACAGCTCTGCTTAGTTCTTCTGAAAATAAACATTATAGATTTCAGCTGCACTAGCTGAAGGCAGATGTTATGTGAGATCATGCCCAAATGTACTAATTAAAGGATCAAAAAAATATTTGGCTAAACACTGCCCACCAGAGAATATAGTGAGATCATGGAACATACAAATAACTGCCATTTACACTCACTTTGGAATCACACATTAATTCAGTTATAAAAATATGGCATTTTAATTAAAGGGGTAGTACCATGTTCATGGAAGTTTTTTTCTTCCCCTCTAACACTGCAGTACACGAGAGAGTCAACTATAATGAAATCACAAACTGGAAATAAATGTTTGTGACTAAAGTTGTTTATAATGAATTGAAATATAAGTGGGCAAAAGTAACATTAGCTTGGGACTAGGTTGGTAGGAACACCCAAAACAGTTTGTTGCTAGTGTTCTATAACACAAAAAAAATGGAAATAGTTAAATGACTGCACTGTTGGCTAAACTTGCTGTCCCCACTGACAAAATAACAAATTCAGTAATAGTGACTTTGCTTAAAGGGGTGGTTCACCTTTTAAGGAACAGTAGCACCAAAAAAATTGAAGTGTTTTAAAGTAATGAAAATATAATGTACTGTTGTGCTACACTGGTAAAACTACGGCATTCAATTCAGAAACTCTACTCTAATCTGCCATGTTGCCATGGGGGCAGCCAATCAAAGCTGAAAAAGGAGAAAATGCACAGGATGCACAGCAGATAACAGATAAGCTCTGTAGTATACAATGGGATTCTTCAGAAATTATCTGTTATCTACTGTTTATCCTGTGCTTGAATGGATGCCCCCTTGGCTGTACAGCAGCTTGTTTATATAATCCATAGTTGTGTCTCTAAACAAACACACCAGTTTTTCCAGTGCAGGGCTTTAATTACTTTAAAACACTTTAATTTTTGGTGTTACTGTTCCTATAAGTTAACATTTAGTTGATTAAAGAAGGAATTCCTAACAACTTTGCTTTTTTTTTATATAGTTTTTGAATTATTAGCTTTCCTTTTTTTAATGGGGGATGGGGATTCTTTTTGTTACTTATCTCTCTATTCAGGTCCTATCCTTCTCAAACCACTGCTTGGTTGCAAGGGTAATTTGTACCCTAGCAACAAGAGAGCTTCTAAAATTCCAAACTGGAGAGCTGCTAAAGAAAAAGTTAAACAATTCAAAAACCACTATTAAAAAATGAAGACCAATTGCAAACTGTCTCCGAATATCACCCCCCCCCCCCGCAACATATTAGAAGTTATTTTAAAGGTAGACTTCCTCATGTGTCTAACTAAAGTGTTGTTACTGATATTTCTGTGATAAGAGTTTTCTGGTTGTATGTGGGATCTGTATGACCCTGCCTATTTCCTATATTCAGCTTGTCTTCTGCATGCCCTCCTGTTCCTGAACTGTCTCCATCTAAAAATTGGGGTTATTTTCTAAAATCGGAAAACTTCTCACTATTTTCTTAAAACCAATTTGAACTAACTCCTATCCACATTTTTTCCATATTTACCAATAAATGAACTTGAAAAAAATCTGGTTCAGGAAAAGACTCCAAAATCCAAATTGCATGATTCTTTAAGATTTGACGCCCAAAAACTCAAGATTTTTCGGGATTATTGCTCAAAACCACAAATTAATCAGATTATTGTATGAAACCCAGAGCAGATCATGATATTGTCCAATTGTATATGGGACTTCTGACAGACTTCTACATGACATCCTCAGGTTTGAGATGGAGTACTTTTTTATTCCGACTTTTAGCAGCATCATGTATAATAAATAACAAAACAATTCTGTAAAAAAAAACAATTTTCTCAGGAAAAAAATGGTTTCCCCTTTTAGGGGCAGATTTATCAAGGTTTGAATTTCGAAGTAAAAAATACTTCGAAATTCGACCATCTAATTAAAATACTTTGACATCGAATATCGAAGTTGACGGATTTTTCACCGAATTTGGCCATCGAACGATCGCAGTAAAATTGAACGATCGAATGATTAAATCGTTTGAAACGAACGATTTTATCGTACGATCGAACGATTTTTACTTCGACTTCAAAAACGTAGAAAAATGCTGTAGAAGGTCCCCTCAAATTCCCTTCGACCCTTGATAAATCTGCCCCTAAATGTCTGACCAGAAAAAAATTGGACTTTCAAAAATAACCCGTTATGTCTGTCCCAGGACCTTGCTGCTCAGTCTGGAGCCTAAACCCAGCCTGGCTGCCCCTACAATGTGGTTACTACAACACCAAGCCCAGGGGTCATGTAATATAAGCATGAACTGAGTTACAGTAGCACCTGGAGCTTGTGCTGCCTCGTCTCTTCCTGTGTAAACCGCTACTGATCTTTAAGCTTTGTTTCTTGAGGAAGAGTTTAGTGAACACAGAAGGTTCTGTTTTAATAGTTAAATAGAAGCTGTCTGAGAAAGAAAGAGGCTGATCTGCTTAGGAAAGATGTGAGAAAGGTTTCTAATTTTTTTCCTACACAGAAGAACATCAGAGCAGATTCTTTATTTCTCCTGACAACTTCCTTGACTACTTGGTGGTCAGACTGGTGGGAAAATGACCATTTTGTTGTAACAAAATTCTTTCATATTAGCAGCACATGTATCCCTTAATATCTTGGAATAAAAACAAAATAAATAATGAATGTAAATGACAAAAGTGCTTAGAATAGCCCCTTTGTCAGTTATACATTCACTTGTTTTAAAGTTTTACTTATCCTTTAATCTATTTTCCAAACAGCTGTGTTCCAACACTGGCACTTCGTATCAGCCGCTGACAAAGCACCAAACCAGGGAAACAGTCTCAGCAAAAGACAAATTTCAAAGACTACACTTGAGAGAGTGACTGGAATCTTAGTAAACTGGGATATATTTAAATAAATATTTCTCTTTTACATCTCTTGCCTTGAACCAAGGTCTGTGTGCTGCCTCAGAGATCACCTGAGATATTTTCACTTCGACCCTTGATAAATCTGCCCCTTACTGTAACAGGAAGAAGAGTGGAAGCAACAGACAGAACTTTGTCTAATTGTCTCATGTGACCTAACATGTATGGTTTTGTGCACCGTGAATCCTAGGATCCCAGGGGGCAGCACTTATTTTTTAAAATGGCGATTTTCTATTTATGATTACCCAATGGCACATACTACTAAAAAAGTATATTAATATGAAAATGGTTTATTTACATGAAGCAGGGTTTTATATATGAGCTGTTTTATGCAAGATCTTTTTATAGAGACCTACATTGTTCAGTGGGTAAAGTTTTCCTTTAAGTGTCAAACACCACTGCCAGACCTCTGACGGGAAATATGGATAGAGGGAGCATTCTGTCTATCTAATTATCTAAATTAAGGCTAAGGTCACACTGGGCGATAAGTCACCCGCGATTTATAAAATAAATTTGCGGCGACAAGGCAATCGCCTTTGTGCAGAAGGAAAGTTTAGAGCGACTTTTACCAGGAAGTGATTATTATACCATAGTGCTGTGCGCTACGTCTTGCTTCGCATCTTTTGTTTGACTGTACTGGTGCGACCTCTTGTAGCGGTTACTTAGCGTCTTGTAGCGTTGTTATCGGGGCTACTATTCTTTGTGTGTGTTTATTTGTGGGAGATTTCTGTGCTTCTCTATGTACATGCTATTTCTCACCTATCGCTCCAAAAAGGGTCTCTGCGCGTTTTAAAGCTACAGGCGATCTCAAATTGCGCTGTGTACATATTAGTTTGCGATTTGCATGCACCTTGATGTGTCGACAAAACGAAAGACTTGTTGCCAAGACTCGCTTTTAAAAATCGCGGGCGACTTATCGCCCAGTGTGACCTTAGCCTAAGGAAATAAGAAAGAAAACCCTAAAGGTGGCCATATAGAAGCACATTATACACCTGACTGCCCAGATACTATACACGTGATTGGCCACCAAGAGTTAAAAGTAAAAACATGCGTCACTTCCTTTTGGTCTAATGAAATAAATGTTCAGTCAGGGCAGATAATCCTTTGGAATAATACACCGGGATCACAGGATTATTGGTCTAAATGGCTTGATGACTGGCCATTCATGTCCCGATTGTCAGGCAGTAAATTATTCTTATCTCATATTTTTCCAGCTGGCCTTTAATTTTTATAGGTTTTAAATTATTTGCATTCCTCTTCTGCCTCTTTTCAGCTTTCACATGGGTTCACTGAATCCGGCAGCTGAAAAACTACCAATTAGGCTACAATTTTTTTGTTTTTACTCTTAATTCTTTATCTTTCTATTCATACCCTCTACAATTCTGATTCCAGCCTGTCAAGCCACTGTCTTGTTGCTAGGACCATATAAACCACATCGTTTTTGAGATTTCACACTGTAGAGCTGCTGAAAAAAAAAAAGCTAACAAATCAGGTATGTGTTTAACAAATTTACAAGTTTATAAAGCATACTGTGATTTTTCATTGCAAAATGTTCCCCTCAACTAAGCCAAATGCCATTATTTCCTGTGGGCTGTCAATATGATGTGTCCTACCTGCTAACAGATTGATAACGGAGAACGAGCTCAAATTTAATTTAATTGCAAATATTAATACAAATATATAGGCAACTTGACAAGTTGGTAAAATTTTCCCAAGTAATGTCAATTCCATAATGTCAGCAGAAAAGAATCTTAAATCAGGACAGAACATTCTTTCTTTATGCCATTCGTAAAAAACAACGCATTATAAAATTGCCCCATAGTGTAAAGACTGATTTAGACCCCTGTGTTAATTGTTGTATGATCGCACCTGTCCTGCCAGTGGGTAGGGCCCCAATTACACTCTAATATATAACTGCAATAAATATGTAACTAACCAGAGAGGAGATAAGGTATTTCGCCAAAGCAATTTAGTGATGACTAGTTTCAGTTACTGATGAGTAAACAACTATCTCCTATGCATTTCATGACTAGATACATGTTTATTATCTGCATGAAAAATAATTCCTTATCAGTGAACACAGGAAATGTATTGTTTTTATTAATCACTATTCAAAAGCACCTGTACAAACAGAGATGCTATTTTACTCTAGCTACACATTGCCTTTCTAAGAATAGCTAGTTTTCACTCAATATAAGAGAATAAATAATCTCTATATGAGAGGGCTCTGGGAATTTGGGTCCTTGGCCGTTACTCAACAATAATTTCCCCCTCCTACACAAATACGTTTAGCAAACTAAAGGAAGCACCTCTTGTACTTAACATTGCTTAAATTATTCAGATATCATTTAAGACACTATATTCTGTACAAGAAGGCACCAGACAACCTTTTACCATGCAATGGTTGCAATGTTTTGTTTTTTTTTGCTTCCACCATGTGCTCTCTTTTATGTCTTAACATATTGAGATACATATGCTGGACAAAATACGCACATAAACACCTACACAGACAAACCTTCTCTATCATTCAGAGCTTCCAAATCTACTTACAGGCTACAGGTAACTGGCTTCATGCTTAACTATACAGTTATTTTGTTTAACATGGGAAATAGTACATAAATCATTCCTGATATTAGTATTTTCTAATCAAGGCCCTTTGCTATATAAATGCAGAAAATACCTGAATGCTCTCCAACTGTGACTCCCAGAATGCTAATTCTGATTCTCCAGACTTCCAGGCTACTCCCCTGTTGAGCGTGTTCAGTAATGAAAACTTGCCGGAAGCTTCAGTTGAAAAAGAATAACTGTGTATTGTTGGCTGCAATTTCTGGCAGATCTAAGTCTGATTATCTAACTATTCATAGAATTACAGAAAATAAATGCTCCTGGCCAGTTAGTCTCGACACAGCTGCATGCAGTAGTAATATTTCCACTAATATCATAAAGGCGGGACTCCACTACTTCTGCTGTTAGTTCTATATAGAGTTGGAAGTGCATCATTCAGTGTACAGTGAGAATCTTATGGGAAGAATTATGCAATTAATTATTAGAACTTATTTAAAGGAGAAGGAAAGCTACGGAGGCATTTTATTGCCAATAGATTAGCTGCAATAGTGCAAGCTAGAATGTTATATTTATTCTGTAGAATGTTTTACCATACCTGAGTAAAAAGCTCTAGAAACTCTCTGTTTGTTTAGGATAGGAGCTGCAGTATTAACATGGTGTGACATCACTTCCTGCCTGAGTCTCTCCCTGCTCTGGGCTCAGATTACAGTAGAAAAGGGAGGGGGTGGAGAAGAGGAGCAAACTGAGCATGCTCTTGCCCAGGGCAATGAGGTTTAAGCTGAAGGCAGGAAGTCTGATACAGAAGCCTATGAGTACACAATAGAAGGTAAGAAATGCAGTGTTTCTTTTGACAGGGGACTCAGAGCAACATTACTTTGGGGGTTTACTGGTATATTTAGATGGACCTTTCTGTTAAGGCTTACTTAGTTTTAACCTTTCCTTCTCCTTTAAATCTACTTACTGACTCTCAGCCTGAATAGTCATGACTAATTCTGCAGTTCTCTCAACTATATTTACACATATAAGGTGCCATTTTTTAGCCTAATAGTCATTGCATTCCATGACCTCACAGGCTGGTGAGGCACAACAGAACTAAGGAGAAAAGTATATGTTTTTGCAACAAATATGGGAAAAGAAGGGCCATTTTTATGGTGGATCAGCAAAAATAAGTTGGAGAAAGAGAAGAAAAAAAGAAGGAACTTAGCTCAAGTGGGTATTTAAAAAAAAGAGACGTCAATCATATATCAAGACATTAGGTCAGAAGGACCTGCCCTTAAGAGCTTACCCTCATGTACTGCAACTCATGGCCAGCAACTCCAATATTAGCTACACTAATTATTTATTTATACAAGAGAAGGAATAATGCCAAATAATTGTACAGTATATCTACCATTATGCACCCCTAATTACAAAGCAAGGCAAATTAATTTTATCTACCCCTGTGAATTATGAAGCAAAAACTTGTAGCTTTTGAGCTTCAACAATTTATGGCACAGAAGGGGTAAACATTTTATAAATGTAAATGGTTCTACAGAAATGTAGCTCTTTTAATCATAAAAGTAGTTAATTACTAATGGACTCAAGATTTAGCTAAAACTGACCTTACCCCATACACATACCTTACTAGTTATCACCTGGCATGCATCTCAGTTTCGAACTTTGAAAGTGAATAGGCAATTTCGGATTAATTGCCCAAGCAGCAGTGCGCAGAAGCCTGTTGACCGGAAACTTTTATAGATTACCCTATCCCTTTAGATCACTTTCTATTCAAACAAGCATTCTGGTCTGCCAGCATCTCCCTTGCATGAGGGAAGCATCAGCCAATTTTAACCATCAACTTCTGGGGGAAAAAGACCAGAGGCTTCTTGAGTGGGCAGTCCAAGCAGTGCTACAAATACATATGAAAATGAAAAGAAGTATTCAGAGCTGCAAACAATAAAAAAAAAAATAAGTGTATGCTAATGCTCGTTTGTCAGTCGTCAGTCGTCAGTGTAGGTAGAGTCTCATAGTCAAGTCTGAACATGCTGTGTGCACAAGCTTATTAGTTTTTTTTAATTTTAATTAACTTCTCCATCAATTCACCCACACACTTGTTCTTCTGAATTAAGCTTAGGTGCATATTTACTATTTTGAATTCCTACCACTACTCACATGGATATCATATTTATCCAAGAAGCTGTGGAGCTTGATTGGTAAAAATAGGGATTTATATCTCAACAAAAGTACATTTGCTTATGATGACATCACATTTCCTGGGTTGATACTAGGGATGTACCGAATCCAGGATTTGGTTTGGGATTCGGCCTTTTTCAGCAGGATTCGGATTTGGCCGAATCCTTCTGCCCGGCCGAACCGAATCCTAATTTGCATATGCAAATTAGGAGCGGGGAGGGCAATCGCGTGACTTTTTGTCACAAAACAAGGAAGTAAAAAATGTTTTCCCCTTCCAACCCCTAATTTGCATATGTGCAAATTAGGGTTTGGATTCGGTTCGGTATTCGGCCGAATCTTTCACGAAGGATTCGGGGGTTTGGCCGAATCCAAAATAGTGGATTCGGTGCATCCCTAGTTGATACTGTATAGTACCATTATGTTGTAATTATTTAAAGGTGTTACTACATTTGTTACTACTAGACTTATAGAACATGCTCATCCAATCTCAAATCCAATTACAGTAGAAGGAAAGCTAGCAAAGCAGTTGATTGCCAATAGATTAGCCACAATAGTGCAAGCTATAAGACTATTTATTCTGTAGAATGCTTTACCATACCTAAGTAAACAACTCTAGAAGCTCTCTCTTTTGTTTAGGATAGCAGCTGCCATATTTTCTTGATGTGACATCACTTCCTGCCTGAGTTTCCCTGCTCACTCATAGCTCTGGGCTCAGAATACAGCAGGGACGGGAGGAGGGAGGGAGAGAGTAGCAAACTGAGTTTCTTACCCAGAAACGCAGAAATTCTCTGCGAATTCGTGTCTGGGGAATTTATTCGCCCATCACTAATTACAAGTATTTAGTGCGTTTAATTTTAGATATCAGTTTTCTTTACAGGGCATGTCTAACTGCAAATGTTTTTTAGAAGATCATTTCTCTGACAGCAGTAGGATACTTCTCCAGACAGCACATACCGTAATTCATGGCTATTGCATTTGATTTCAGGGAGTCCCTGTGCATCTCTCTTCACTGTCACTGACTGGTCATTACATATAAATAGGATTCTTTTGCATTTAACATTTTTAGCTAAAGTGCAGAGCATAGTATAATATCTCATCGACTATATAATCACCAACACATTACAATCACATTATACTGTACATTAAATCAATTATTTTTTAAATAAAAGTGGTCAATGTCAATTTATAGTTCTCAAAAAAACATCACCACCATAATATCTTATTTACTTATTATAAACATTATTCCTGGTTTTAATTAATGCCATTAGACCTTTCATAGTTATCTGTACTTTAGTTACAGTACCTTTCTCAGAATCAGTGGCATAAGCAACCATCAGTGTGTTACGTTAAAGGAACAGTTGAAGAGAGCCGCAAAGCAGGAAGTAGTGTTCTGGCTATTATGTTACACATCCAGTGACTCCAGCCTTTATACATTACATTTTTCACTAACTAACTATATTAGAAACATTTTTTATTTTGCACATACTATCTACTTACCCAGTTTTTATTTTTATACTGAATTGATCCTTTAAGAAACAGATGGTCACATATTTAATTTGGCATGAAAAGTTTCACATTAAACAATCTCAAACTTTTTACCTGATGAAGGTTCCTTTCAAAAACATGTTGTGCCAAGTAAATAACTAAAGGTAATGCACTCTGTTAGTTGTTCATGTTTCTGATTTCTATGTAAATGCAAGAACAGTGGCAGTTCGGGACAGCCATGTTTCCTAATGATGCTTTCCCTTCTAGACTGCTTACACTGCATTTTAATGAAGATAAAATAAACACAGGAAACTGGTTGAATATAAAAAGACCAGAATATATTACCGGTATATAAAATTATTCCATCCAGCACAGCAAACAGCTCATGGCACAAGTAGCATATTCTCTACTAACAGAGAAGTGCTGAGTCAAGCCATGCAGCTTGTCATTTGAGCCATTACAGGAGGTTTCCATGAAAGCAAAAGGCAAGCTGCACAGCAGAGTATGGATGATCCACTGGCCAGAAAATATGTGGGATATATAAGGGATAAAAGTAAGCATACACCGAGAAATTCTTATTTAGAAAGTAGAGTCTTGGAGTGGTTGGATTGATGGTATTTTCCCAGGCATAAATGACACAAGACAAACTTGACAGGATTTGATAAACAAATAATTACCTATATATGTATATGAATTGTATGTCAACTGCCACATTCTCAACAATAACACAGAACTTAAAAAGGCCTTGGCACATTTTACTGATGGAGAACCCCAAACGTCTTTCCCAGGGCCGGCCTAGACCCGCTCCCTGGATCATCGGCAAAAAAAAAAAAAAGAACGTGCATGCAACGTCAAAAAAAGCATGCAGGAGCATCAAAAAAATTGCGGTGGAGGGTCTGAAGGAGGGCCCCTGGGACAGCAGCATTGGTGGGCCCCGGGCCCCCCAGTTTCTCCATTCCATCTGTTCACATGAATGAAATGCACATTTGCTTGTTGTTTTGTCCTTGTAGTGATGGGTGATTTTGGTTATTGTTACTTTAAGGTGGCTGAAAGGATTTAGTGAACGTTTCTATGCTGGCTGAAATACTACGTGAACAAACTCTACTTGTGCCATTATTCCAAAGGCCTCACCTGGAGGCAACCAACCTCCTCAACAAACGGTGGACATTCCTTCAATACGAATAGTTATGGGTTCTCTTAAGGTGGCCATACACAGGTCGATAAAAGCTGCCAATAGAACATGTCTGCAGCTTATTGGCCGTGTATGGGACCCTCTGACAGGCTTTCCCAATAAATATCTGGCAGAAAATCAAACAAGTTTAAAAACCTGGACCTCATTGGATTGTTGATTTGGTCCCTGCTCCGACCTCCTATATTCCTGTCACTGTGATCTGATCATTGGGCCCTAGGTCCCATCATTGGATCAGCCCGATATTGTGCAGCTCAAGTTGGGCATATCTGGGAGAGATCCCCTAGTTTGGTGGCCTTGACAAACAAGCGGCTCTTTGTGTGTATGGCCTGCTTTAGAGTGCATCAGTCACACTGTGTAGTCTGATGACAGTCACTTTAATTACAAGATCTGCACTGTGGAGTGCCAACATATTTCTGATTTCCATTCAGCAATTCGATCAGATCCAAATTAAAATCTTTTACTAGTGGGATCAAATTTTACAGAGAAAGTAATGTACAATGCCTAATCTTACCTAGCTCTAAGAAAAAAACCCAAAACTTAATTTTGATCACATACAAATATTTTTATCGTCTTTTCTTCTATTTATGATTAGATTGTATTGTGAAAATCATGAATATCTTACTATAAGTAAATCAAACATATATTATCAAAATATTTACCCCAACATCAGGTAACCATGCATAATTAAATAAACTGTAAAATGCAAACATCACAAGACACACCATGCATAATACAGAGCAGAGCACTGGCTACCTTTTACTGCAGTTCTAGGAGAAGTCGCAATAAACTTTTATCACAGGTGGTACCCCTTAATAATACATTGTGATGACAGAAGTGTTATACATGTATCTTGGTTTGAACAAACTTGTCAAAATATAATAAATCAGCAACACCAACTAATACTTCTTGAAAACTGTATGGAACCTACACAAATAATTATATACAGATGCAGCCACTTTGGTTTGTCTGTTTGACACAGAATAACTAAACACAGATATCCCATTTATCTCATTTAACACAGAAAACTGCGTCACAACATCCCATCTAATTAAAGCATTCACCATTGTGAACAATGGAGCTTTGGTATGCTAATGAAAAGGTTAAATGCATTAAATGAGTTAAGATGACTTAAGATAACACAGTTTCTTCAATTACCCCTGAGTCATGACGCATTTAACTCACAAATCCAAGTGGCTTCATCTGTATTGGTTATATGTGTCTGCAAATGGATTATGTGCACGAAACCTAAGCACATTTGGATCCTGACACATTAGGAGACAATAGATCAGTTAGTTAATGGAACACGGAGTCAAGGCTAGCAGCCGAGAAAATACATATGGAGATCACTAATCATTGTATTTCAGTGTTATTGTTGATGTTATGGCTGATGGTCATTGACCAAACATGCATACATGCAATCTACGTTAGGCTAGGGCAATGTTGTCTGGTTTATTCTGGCTGGTTCCTTGGAATAAAAATCCTGAAATTAGCCTTGAAAAAAAAAAGCTCTTCATTGTACCAGAATTGACCAATAGGGTATTTGTAACAAGCAAAACATTGTTTATTTTCTCTTAAAAACATAGAAATCCTGTGTTAATCAGCATGTAAAAGAAAGACTACTTAATCACTATACCAATAAATGTTTTATAGGCTAACAAGCCAGATAGAATTTAATAAATGCAGAACTTGCTTTAATATAGGCATTAAAACCACAACAACTTGGTAGGTCTCTTCCACTATTCCATCTCACAATTATTCAATGATATGTTGTAAGATAAACAAGCAACAACCACAAGAAATGGCTTTGGAAAACATGCACAGACTTTTAACTAAAGTCGGCCTTAGGCATTTCAGGTTAATGGCACCAAACTCTAACAGCAGCGCAGCAGGTCCCACATATATTAGGATTTATTTATCATCACTAAAGGAAAACTAGCTTCCCCCAATGCATCTGTAACCACCAGATAGCCCGCACAGGACCTCCCCATCGCCACCTAAACCATACCAAAAATACTCATGAAAACAGCTCTGCCCATACCTGATCTCCAGATGCAGAGCTGCCATAAAGGCAACCATGTTTGGCTACCTCATTACCAGTCCAAGTAAAACCCAAAAACATGCCTAATAGAAGTCAGAAATAGAAAGGTTCCACTGTGCATGCTCCTGCTCGCTCAATCAAGACACAATGACACAAATTCACTAAAGGGCAAATTTTCGCCAGCGACCGATTCACCACATTTTGCTCCACTTTGTCAGGTGCAAATTCGCTACCACTACGCTAACTCACTAAAATGCATCTCAGCAGCCAAACGCTAGTGTTACTTCGAATGCAAGCATTTCATAGTAAATTTCGCTAGGGTTCATTTCTGCCTAGTGATAATTCGTTACAACTCTTGCGCTTAGGTCATGTGCATAAAAGTCGTACGGACGTCTTTATTAGTTATGGTGGTGCAAATGCTTGGAATGGCCACATTTTAAAACAAATTCCAATAAGCCATAATAAAGACAGAAGAAATCCTCTAATGCCCAAGACATGGGTCGACCCATAATAAGTAGCATGCCCCTCAAATTAGTTAAAAAACATTTGTTCACACTTTAGTCTTTAATAGTTTGGACTTTTGAAGGCAATCCCACTTTAAAAAAAGAAAAGTCGCCAACGTTTTTTTACAACTTGAATGCAGGATATGATGTCACTGACATTAGATTGTGGAAGATGTTGCTTTGTTTTATCAGTTCGCCAGGTCTCAGGGTAAGGACACACTGGACGATTTGTCGGCAACGTTTTAAAAAAGTAAATCGCGGCGACAAGACGATCGTCTTTTTTGAACAGACGATTCACAGCGACTATTGGCACAGAGCGATTTGTATCCCATTACTCTGTGCGGTACGTGCTCCACCCAAACCGGAAACGGTTTGTGCTTCCCGCTGTAACCTGGCGTCTTTGCGTTCGCATTGTAATTTGAATACAATTGCTGCTACTTATCTGTATGTGTGTGTGTGTCTAGGAGATTTCAGTGCTTTTCTAAGTGCATGCTATTTCTGATAAATCGCTCGGAAAAGGGTCTCAGTGCGTTTTGGAGCTACAGGCGATTCACAAACGCGCTATGGGCACAGGAGCTGGCGTCTTTCATTTGGTTTTGTGCAGAGACAAAACGAGCGATATGTCGCCGCGATGTGCTTTTTAAAAACGTTGGCGATAAATCGTCCAGTGTGTCCTTACCCTCAGGTGGCGAAGGAAACTCTGGCGAAAGAGGTAACATTCAGTAAACGACTGTTCGCCAGAGCGATAGGGTGTGAATGTACACTAGTGATGGTCTCGTTTTCTAGAGAATTGTCCTCTACGCCTGTTAGTAAATTGGCGATGTCCCTGCGGATGGAATTTCTGCCAAATTGTCGCTAGCAACAGCCACTTCGCCCTTTAGTAAATATGTCCCAATGTCTTGCAATCATGTTGAATCTCTGCTGGTCTGACAACAAAAATGTAATCTGCCAACACTTCTTCTCAGCAAGTGGATGAGGCAGATACATTAGGCCAGAGTTTTCATCCAACTTCTATTTAAATTGAATTGGCTGCATGATTGGATTACAAAATAAGGTTAGTGATCAGAGCAAGCAGCTTATTTGATGACAGAAGTTTTGCCGTTGTGCACTATTATCAGGCTGATCTTCCTGAAATTGGTGCAGCCGGTGCCCAAAATAAGGAAAATGGTTTCTTGTCATTTCATTTCAATGTCATTACCCAGCCAAAAAGATATCCATAACATTAGCTCTCCTGGGGCATTTCATAGTGAATTGCACTGAAATCTATTTTTCAAAAGCACAAACAGATTTATTATATTTAAAATATTATAAAATAAAGTCCCAACTACTTACCATCATTGACCCGGGGAAGATTGGATTTGTCTATTGGAATGTCGGTCATATTGTGCTATTTGATGCAGCTGCTTTTAGCCGGTAGTGCCGTAATTCGCATCTAGGAAACCTGAAAATGGAAGCTGCAAAGAAAAACAAAAGTCGGTTATATTTCAGGCAATCTGCAGATCAGTCTAGCAAAACATTTGTCTTCATGATTAAAAAAAATCTTTAGCCTGTCAGGGGTTTAGAGAGTTGCAAGTCAACAACACCTTCAGGGCTGAAAGGTAGAAACACTGCTTGGAGCAGTCACCGGCAAGTGTCTTTGTAACACGCACTTGTGTGGCTACAAAAATGGCTGAAGTCATCCAGCTAAACTGCCAAGCATTATAGGTTGATTGGCTAAAGGATTTCATCCACTACTGCTTTATCAAAAGCCAAACCTGCTACCCACTGGCTTCCATAAACTAAGAAGTGATGTCATTTGCATGTGATGAAGAGACCTGGAAACCCCTATTTTTCTACTCCCCATTGATACATACCCACTTCCAAATTTCATTTGTTGTACAGGTATGGGACCCGTTATCCAGAATGCTCGGGACCTGGGGTTTTCTGGGTTAACGGGTCTTTCTGTAATTTGGATCTTGATACCTTAAGTCTACTAGAAAATCCTTAAAACATTAAATAACCCAAATAGGCTGGTTTTGCTCCCAATATGGGTTATTTATTTATTAGTTTGGATCAAGTACAAGGTACTGTTTTTTATTCAAGAGAAAAAGGAAATCATTTTAAAAAATTTGGCTTATTTGATTAGTATGGAGTCTATGGGAGCCAGCCTTTCCGTAATTCGGATCTTTCTGGATAACAGGTTTCTGATTGACAAATACCATACCTGTACACTATAAACAGACAACAATTAATCATGTTCACTCCCTTTTTACTAGGGATGCACCGAATCCGGGATTCGGTTCAGGATTCTGCCTTTTTCAGCAAGATTCGGATTCTGCCGAATCCTTGTGCCTGGCTGAACCGAATCCGAATTTGCATATGTAAATTAGGGTTGGGTAGGGAAATCACATGACTTTTTGTCACAAAGGAAGATTTTTTCCCACTTTTTTCTTTCCTGATCCTAATATGCAAATTAAGATTCGGATTCGGTTCGGTATTCGGCCGAATATTTCACCAATGATTTGAGAATTCGGCCGAATCGCAAGTAGTTTTGGGATTCGGTGCATCCCTACTTTTTACTCACGTAGCATTTCACGTTGAAAATATGTCTTATTTTATTTAAAGGATAAGTAAACCTCTAATACTTTTTTACAGGTACATAACCTGCTGCAAAACTCTGCCAACTACAGGTTATCGCTTATTTCTGGCTTAGTTTGTTACATATAGGGAATCATCACTTTAAATTTATAATGACACCTGCATGGAAAATTCCCCCAAGTTACTACATCCCTTGCCTCTTTAAAAGTAAACGGTGACAGATTTATATGGATTGAAAATGTGGTATGGCAACCGGCTGGAAACTGTAAGTCACAGTTTTTATTAATGTTAATGAAAGGTTCATTCACTTAACCACTGGCTAAAAAAGATGGGCAGAAAATAGGTGCTCTGTATATACTTGCTTCTAGGGAGTTACAGACTATAATAAAGTATTCGGAAATCTATGCTGTGGGGCAACAAACTAATAGATATACTGTAGATAGAAGAATGAAAAAGGAAGAATGCTTCCCAGGCCTGAAAATAACAAAAGCATTCTCTATTTTAGGCTCTCAGGTTATATCCAGCAGCTATGAAGGCTAAGGCATGTTAGTAATAAGACTAAAATAAGTTGTTGTATGAAGGAACATGTTCTAACACGAAAAGAAAAACTTGCTGAACTGCTGTGAAAGGCTGAAATATTCCCAACTGAGAAGCAATAAACACACAAGCATTTCCTTTATACTAATCAGACTATTTTCACTCAGAAATATATTTTGTCTGGATTTTTTTATTAGTTTTTTTCATAACAAAACAAGGGTTATTCATGTACTCAAGCACAGCTCTGATATAGCCTGAGCCCCTGTTGTATTTCACCACTTATTTCATTCCTAGTTCTGTATTGGTAACACAGGTACTGTACATACAATCTGCTTTAGTTTTGGGATCCAAGTCCTTACTTACCTTGATTTAATGCTAAATTGCACAACACACTGCACTTTCAGACCTCACTGCACACTACTGTGTTTGGAAACATACGAGTATATTGCTCCCAACCACTTTACTTCTAGTTTTCATAAAACCCCCAGGGAATAAACACATTAAGGGGCAGATTTATCAAAGGTGGAGGTAAATTTTCAAATGAAAAAAATTAGAATTTCGAGCTATTTTTTGTGTACATCAACTAGGCTAGGGAATAGTCCAAATTCAATTCAAATTTGAAAAAAATTTGAAATACCGACATTTATCATGAACTGTCTCTTTGAAAATTCGCCATCTAAAACCTGCCGAATTGCTGTTTTAGCCTATGGGGGACCTCCTAGAACCTATTTGGACTTTGAAAAATCAAAGTAGTTTTTGGGAAAAACTTCGAATCAAATTCGATCGATTATGCTATTAATTCGATTCCAACAATTCGATTCGGCCAAATACGGACCTTTTCGATCGAAAACAGATCTATTCGACCCAAAAAAAACCTTCGACTTAATTTCAGTCGGTCATTTTGAACTGTCAATGTTTTTTTTAAATCGAAATTCGACCCTTGATAAATATGCCCCTTAAACTCAGGCACCATATAGAACACTGAACTCAAGGTGATGTTTTAAAAGGGTGGTTCATGCCAAACGTTAACTCATGGTATGTTATAGAACGTTAATTCTAAGCAACTTTTCAATTGGTCTTCGTTATTTTAAATAATTTTTGATTTATTTGCCTTTTTCGTCTGACCCTTTTCATCTTTCAAACAGGGGTCGCTGACTCCATCTAAAAACTACTTTTTAATACTTATCTTTCGATTCAGGCCTCTCCTATTTATATTCCAGTCTCTTGTTCAAATCAATACATGGTTCCTAGGGTAATTTGGAGCCTAGCAACCAGAAACTGCAAACTGCAGAGCTGCTGCATAAAAAGCTAAATAACTCAAAAACCACAACAAAATAAAAAGGAATTTCAAATTGTCTCAGAATCACACTCTCTACATCATACTAAAAGTTAAGGCAAAGGTTAAAAGCAGTAGAAAGAACTGAATTATTTACAGTTTACAGCAAATCTAAGACACAATGTACAACTAGCAGCTATGCACACTGTAAACTCAACACAAGGAATTTAGATTTTGCTTCTAAAACTGAAATCTGTTTCTTGTTAGCTCATCTATTCCATAAACAAGCACTGTAAATGGGATTGCCATTTTTTATGTTCTCTGTGAAAAATCGTTAGGCTTGAGAACTAGGTTCAACCATCACAGAGGGGTGTGTCCAGGAACCAAGCGAATAAGCAAATCTGAGTATCCATAAGAAACTCAAGCATATGAAAAGCATGCTCTTAGAGGGGTTGCTCACCTTTAGATTAACTTAAAGAATGATGTAGACATTGATATTCTAAGCCAATTTGTAACCTGGTTGTTTTGTTTTCTTTTTTATTGTTTTGCCGTTTTTTAGCTTTTTTTTTTTTCATCCGTTCTCCAGTTTGGTATTTCAGCAGCTACGGTATCTGGTTGCTAGGATTGTATTTACCCTAGCAACCAGACTGTGGATTGAACAAAAAATTATTAAAAAGATAAATAATAAAAAGTAAAAAAACACAATAAAATTGTATCCTCACTGAGCAATGGATTTTGGCTGCCCCCCACTTGAAAGCTGGATAGGGAAATGCAAAATGTATACTCTGGTGCAAGAACCTTAATTAATTATAATACATTGTCAAGTGAAACACACAGTGCTCTGTTAATTTCATAAAGAATATTTGGAAAAGTGCCATGTGCTGAGGACCCTTCAGGTAAGTTAGACCATGAATGACAAGTCAGACCCAATGGGACCCATTGTTTTATTTGTACAGTGCTATTCATTTGCTGCTATTCTGTGATTATACCCAGGTGTGGGGGCACATTATTATTAATATGCCGGCACTATTATATACTTTAATGCCTTTTGTCATCATGAATATTGCGAGAATACTTAAAGACAGTATGGGCTCAGCTTCAGCTTTGTTTGAGGTGTGTTTACATAAGCCAGGAGCATGCTTAAAGGGATTGTTCGCCTTTGACTTCATTTTTAGTATGATGTAAAGAGTGATATCCTTAAACAATTTGCAATTGGTTTTCATTTTTTATCATTTGTGGTTTGTGACTTATTTAGCTTTCTATTCAGCAGCTCTGCAGTTTGTAGTTTCAGCAATCTGGTCGCTAGGGTTCAAAATACCCTAGCAACCACACACTGATTTGAATAAGAGACTGGAATATAAAAAGTAGCAACAACAATACATTTCTAGCCTTAGGGAGCATTTGCTTTTAGATGGGGTCACTGACCCCCATTTGAAAGCTGGAAAGAGTCAGCAGGTGAAGGCAGATCATTTAGAAACTATAAAAAATAAATCATGAAGACTTAAAAAGTTACTTAGAATTGGACATTCTATAACATACTTAGGGGCATATTTATCAAGGGTCGAATTCCGAATTGAAAATAACTTTGAAATTTGTATTAAAAAAGACCAACCTAAATTAAGTTGAAGTTTTTATTTTTTTTTTTTTGGTCGAATAGGTCCGTATTCAGCCGAATTAGAATTGTACGAATTGAAGGAATAGCGCATTCGATCGAATTCGATTCAAAGTTTTTCCCCAAAAAAACGTAGATTTTACAAAGTCCACCAATTGACTCCAAATGGGTTCTAGGAGGTCCCCTATAGGCTAAAACAGCAATTCGGCAGGTTTTAGATGGGAAATGGTCGAAGTCGAATTTTTAACAAGACAGTACATTTCGATATTCGCATTTTTAACAAATTCTAATCGAATTTGGACTATTCCCTAGCCGAAGTACACAAAAAATAGCTTGAAATTCTAATTTTTTTCCATTCGAAAATTCACCTCGACCTTTGATAAATCTGCCCCTTAAAGTAAATTGAAAGGTGAACAACCCCTTCAGGGAAATGTATACTTTAATTGTCCCGTGTGCCAGATATATGCAAAATCTGTGACCCTAAAACTGAACTTATAAGCAGAGCATGAACTGGCAAAAGACGGATAACTGGCCATAGAAATGCACCAACTTTAGCTACAGAAAAGCCAAGGATAAAATGAAAAGTAAACTAACAATGCTACAATACATCCTGCTTTAGAGAGCCGCTAGTAAGCCTTGAACAACATTTGCAGTAGTTCAGTCAACATCTGGGTAACAATAGGTCCCCTGGTAGTTTATACATGTGTTGCTAGTAGCCTAGAGGTCATGTATACTACTGACTAAACTGGATGTGTCTGAGCAGCTGTACTGCATTTTTGTTCTTCCCCATACCAAACCCCTTGGCCTTAAGAGTCCTACAGTTCATTTAAATAGAAGTGCCTGCCTTAGACATTACACATTCCTGATATAAGATTTATGCTGCATGTGTAACAGAACAATAAGAACAGAATCAACAGTGGCTCTGGTTAGTACTGCTGCCTTAAAGGAATTGTTCACCTTTAAATAAACTTCTAGGGGCAGATTCACTATGGTTCGAGTGAATTTACAAAGTACAAAAAGTTCGAATTTCAAAGTAATTTTTTGGACACTTCGACCATCGAATAGGATACTACGACTTCAAATTTACTTCGACTCGAAGTAAAAATCATTTGAATATTCGACCATTCGATAGTCGAAGTACTGTCTCTTTAAAAAAAACTTCGACTTCAATACTTTGCCAAATTAAACCTGCCGAAGTGCTATGTTAGCCTATGGGGACCTGCCAGAGCATATTTCTAAGTGTTTGGGTATCAAAGGAAAATCGTAGGAATCATACGATTCGAAGTACGATTGGAATGCGATTGTACCATGAATAAAATCCTCCGACTTTGAATGTCGGAGGATTCTATTCGATGGTCGAATTTCAAAGTATTTTCCACTTCGAAATTCGACCCTTGATAAATCTGCCTCCTAGTGTGATGCAGATATATGATATTCTGAGACAATTTGCAAGTGGTTTTCTTTTTTTATTATTTGTGGTTTTTGAGTTATTTAGCTTTTCATTCAGCAGCTCTCCAGTTTATAATTTCAGCAATCTGGTAGTTAGGATCCAAATTACCCTAGCAACCATGCATTGATTTGAATAAGAGACTGGAATATGAATAGGAGAGGGGCTGAATAGAAAGATGAGTAATTAAACGTATACATCTGTAGCCTTAGAGAGCATTTGTTTTTTAGAAGGGGTCAATGACCCCCGCTAGAAAGAGTTAGAAAAAGGTCCCATACCTGTACATAACAATACCAGAAGCAGATATGTGTTAGAAATGTCATCCAGCAAAGTTGATGTGATTCTTTTTTATATACTGTGTCCCAACCAGTGGTCAAAATGTGTTTTACTTGCATGATGGAGTCTGCTTCCTGGTACAGGTATGGAACCGCCTGAGGTTTTCCAGATTAGAGGATTTTTTCTTAATCTGGCGCACAGTACTTTACGGCTGCTTAGTACCACTAGGTAGGACCTGCTAATTTAGTAATATGGGGCATTGTAATTCCTGATGGCAGCCCCGGGTACAAGGTACAGTTTAAAAACGACAGCAAAAAAGGATATTGTTAAAAAAGGGATGGGTTGCTTTAAATGAAGGATAGCTGTTCAGCTTTCTAGTTTATGAGTAGAAATAACAGATAATACAAATAGGCGAGTTGAGGTGTGGGATCTACTTCCTTCCTTCCTGACAAACCACAAGTGCCCTGTTTTGCTTTATGACAGATATTTTAGATATACTCCCAGGTTCAGTCCCTCTCCCTCAAGACAAAGCAGGATCCAACACCCTTTATGAACCAAACATATACCACACTGCTGCTTGGGATGCCAGTAGCGGGCTTGAAGGGACTGTTCACCTTTAAATTAACATTTAGTATGATGTGACGTACAAATTACCCCAGCAAAATGTCCAAATGCCAAAAACTGAAAAAAAACCCAAGTTTGTCTGACAATAAAATCCAAATTTTTAGTGAAAAAAAACCCTCAAATTTTTCGTGATTGATAATACCCCAAGGATGGAAAACGTCAGAATCTGAAAATTCCTCATCTCAGACCTGCCAAACTCAATGGTAGAAGTCACGAAGATATTGTGATCTGTGCTAGGTTTCCTGCAATAATCCAAAGATTTTGTGGTTTGCGGGCGAAAATCCGAAAAATTTGTACAAAAATCCGAAAAATTTGTATGATCCGAATTTTTCACAATTATTTTTTTGGTTTTTTTCCCCCACACAGGAAATTTCGGGAAAATGTATTGATAAATAAGGTTGAAATAATCCATGTGGATTTGGTCGGAGTATATTTCATAAATAAATTCGATATTTTTCGGATTTTGATAAATAACCCCCTAAAAGTTAACATAAAGGTGAACCACCCCTTTAACAAGAAGAGTGCACTCTTAATACGATGCACTATATAAAAGCATGAAATCAGGCCTTTAATGTAACAAAAAAAAAACTAGTTTTTATGGTAATGTCAGATGTGGAAGGATCCTCTGCCGGGAGAGAAATATCAGTAACTCTCAGCATTTACCATTGACTATAATTGCATGTCTGTCACTGCACAGATGGAGCAATTTTGGGGCATTTAAATGGAATGGCCAATGGGAGAGGTAGGATCCACCACATCCACTATTAAAATGTGCATGTGCATAAAATATTTCCAAACATACCATATATACTCGAGTATAAGCCGACCCGAGTATAAGCCGAGGTACCTAATTTTACCTACGAAAACTGGGAAACTTATTGACTCTAGTATAAGCCTAGACACAACTACAGCCCTGTCTCCCACCAGCGCACATTCTGCCAAAGCGACCCCCCCAGCGATCAACCGGACTTCTTTGCAAAGTTGATGGTGACAGAGAATTGCCAAACGGATTACTGTGTTGCATTGTCCCACTGTCCCACTACCATGTGCAGAGGGTGCTGTGTGATATTGCCATCACTGTTAATCTTTTGTATAATCAACAGAGGGTGCTGTGTTATTGCAGTCACTGTTATTCTTTCATATAACCAACAGAGGGCACTGTGTGATATTGCAGTCACTGTTATTCTTTCATATAATCAACAGAGGGCGCACTGTTATTCTTTCATACAACCAACAGATGGCGCTGTGTGATATTGCAGTCACTGTTATTCTTTCATATAACCAACAGATGGCGCTGTGCGATATTGCAGTCACTGTTATTCTTTCATATAACCAACAGAGGGCGCACTGTTATTCTTTCATATAACCAACAGAGGGCATTGTGGGATATTGCAGTCTCACTCTCTCCCCAAGTGTACTGTTGGTATATGGATGATTAAAAGTGACTGAAATCTCAGCTACTCGGGTCTGGTACCGCTGACCCGAGTATAAGCCGAGGTAGACTTTTTCAGCACATTTTGGATGCTGAAAAACTCGGCTTATACTCGGGTATATACGGTATTACAGCAGCACTCCGATATAGTGAGAATTTAATTTATTTGTGCAACAGGTGAAGCAACGTTCTTTGGGCTTAACCAGCCCTTTATCAATCTTACAGAACCCACTAACGACATGGCCTGCAAGGAAAACAAATGTGCAGGAACTTAGTTGAAATAATGATTTCAGTAACTGGTATTACATGATAGGGTGTGAAACCTGCAAAGATTCCAGTGATGCCACAAGACAGAGCAAGTTGTATCACATCCCTGTGAAATATGCTACATTACTCACTGCTTTACAATAATATGATACCAAACACAGCTCTGGAAATAAACTAACTAACACGGGTCTCTGAGAACTGGTGCTGTATATAGAAATGATGCTGAACATTACAAAGTCTCTGGGACGATACAGCTTGTCAGAATGCAAAGTCACTATTTTGGAGACAGCATGGCAATATTAATGTTCTCTTACAGTATTGTACTCATCATGCTGGTCTGTGGGCCCCAGAAAGAGAAGCCTAAAGGCAATGTACTAAAGGAGAATAACCTCTGAGAATGCCAAGACTGCATATTATTACATGCGGCCCCCAGGGTCTACAAACAACCAACTACAAGGCAGAGAATTCTTCACACTCAATGTATATTGCAGAATGAGTGCTTATATAATAACGGCGACTAATCTCCCCCCGAACTGACTTCCGCCGGGTAAAATGAAAATCGCCTGGGGGCATGCACTCAGAGTGCTTGGTTTTTCGAAGTCACCCGAAGCTTCCTCGTGAGGCAATTGCGGGCGACTTCTGAAAACAAAGCGATCCGAGTCAATACAATCACTTGGGGGTGCCTAACTTTTGGTACCCCCAATGAAAAATATGCCTTTTCTTTTCCTTCTTTAAATGACAGAATAGTATGTGGCAGAAGAAATAATATACATAGGAGCATTTACTGCCTTATTTAGCAGTCCAAAAGCCATTAATTTATGCTTTCCTTGTCCTATCTTCTAAAGTTGCTGCAAAATGTATTTTTTTAATCCAACTAAACGGTAAAAATTTAGCCTAAAACAGAAGAGTGAAAAATTCTCCCTGTATCAAATGTGACGATTCAATAGATACCTAAAATATTTCCACCTGTGAGAAAAAAGTTCATTTTAAATCTAAAGGGCTGCTATGGGCCTTTTTTTTTTCTTTGCTTGACATATGTTTAAGACACAATATAGAAATGTGTTAATGCAAGAGCCCATAGTACCATTAAGGAAGCAATTCTCGAATTAGTTTATTACAATGGTATGTTAAGGCAAACCGTTAAATTCAATGATATTCTGTCAAATTTTTCAGTCATTCACTATTTTACTGTTCTTGGTGCAGGCCTTGCCTGCCTATATCCAGCCGACATGTAAGTAATTCATGACTGCTGGATGTCACTTGAAAAGACAATATGAAAAACAATCTATATTAACCCTTACATCATCATAGCCTTTTCTGTCCTCTGGTTCTAACTTAAAACAATATAACAGAAGTCAGTTTTCCACTGGGTATGTTACTGTAATAACCTGCTTTCGCTGCATTGTGTCCCGAATCAGACCCGGTATGTAAATAAACAGATACTGATTTTAACTGCAATTACATTTACAAATAACTTTAAAAACACTGAACAGTTTAACAAATGTATATGGGGAGAGTTGGTTAACTTAAATTTAAATTTCCGTTCATTATGCATAACACAGGTTTTGAGCCAAGGTTCTATTTAAAGGTTGTTATTATAAAACAATGTGTAATTTATGAGGGGAAAAACTATAGTTCTGGCACAGCTGAGCAGGGTAGATCATTTGAAAGTGAAGGGTGCTTATGTTCATGGGTTATGGAGGATGCTGTCACCTTGTTAGAACAATATGGTTTTCCCCACTGGTATGAGAAAACTCAAATATGCAGATAACTAATGCTAACCTCTCTCAGTCTGTTCAACTAAATATTCTTATTGAAATAAAGCCTGTTTGAAAATAGATTCTATTGTCACTCTAAGCTAAATCACATGTTTTAAGCTTCTCTTGACTTGGGCTGATCATGTGCCTGATTGTTGCATTCTCTGCAGGAATTCACTATAAGTGCTCTTACTCACTGGCGTTCTGACCTGCGCTCCCCTGCGTTTGGTTTTTTGGTGTTCAGCCGCAGGGGAGCGCAGGAATAGACGCATGTCATTATTTCAAATGGGGCTGTACTCACTCGCAGGTTGAGACGCAACATGCTGCATTTTTCCTGCGTTCGGCACCTACACACGTCTGAGTGAGTACAGCCCCATTTGAAATAATGACATGTGTCTATTCCTGCGCTCCCCTGCGGCTGAACGCCAAAAAACGGAATGCAGGGGAGCGCAGGTCAGAACGCCAGTGAGTAAGAGCCCTAATTGTTTGGACATTCTGATTCAGAAAAGGGAACTAAGCAGAGGTAACATCAGTATTACTGAATTAGGCACCTACTGTTGTTATATTCAGCATCAGACTGGGGACCCACCCCAGTTCCCTTTCGGGCCCCCGTCCTAGCTGCAACCCCTCTGTGGGTTGCCGGCCCATGTCTTTTCTCCAATGCCATGTCTGGGGCCAGAGAGAGACGGAGGTCGGGCAGCAGCAATAGTTCCATGCAGCAGGTCTGAGTCTGAG
This sequence comes from Xenopus petersii, assembly GCA_038501925.1. Taxonomy (NCBI): domain Eukaryota; kingdom Metazoa; phylum Chordata; class Amphibia; order Anura; family Pipidae; genus Xenopus; species Xenopus petersii. The sequence goes on from CM076685.1 coordinate 86,698,274, forward strand.
CTGTCCGCCCTTGGTTACATTCTAAATATTATATTTAGTGGGGTATTCACTATTTAGATAAATGCAACAAGCAAAGTTGCTGATAGCTATAACCATATTCATCTGCTGATGCCAACACACAGACTCAGTACTTAGTGTAAAGCATTTGTATACATATCATAAATTCTGCACACAAGTTAACTGTTAGGAGCAGTGACACACATTTAGATATATTGTCTCTCTCTCTCTATATATATAAGCTGTTCTGATTGCATAGTGTAATCACTTCCATCTGGTTCCTGAATTAAAGGGGCATAATTTAGCTAACTAGCTAGCCTGGCCTGACATTTGGAGGAATTGAACTTGATGGACTCAACTTAAAGGGATACTGTCATGGGAAAAAAAAAATTCAAAATGAATCAGTTAATAGTGCTGCTCCAGCAGAATTCTGCACTGAAATCCATTTCTCAAAAGAACATATTTTTTTATATTAAATTTTGAAATCTGACATGGGCTAGACATATTGTCAATTTCCCAGCTGCCCAAAGTCATGTGACTTGTGCTCTGATAAACTTCAATCACTCTTTACTGCTGTACTGCAAGTTGGAGTGATATCACCCCCCTCCCTTCCCCCCCCCAGCAGCCAAACAAAAGAACAATGGGAAGGTAACCAGATAGCAGCTCCCTAGCACAAGATAACAGCTGCCTGGTAGATCTAAGAACAACACTCAATAGTAACCCATGTCTCACTGAGACACATTCAGTTACATTGAGAAGGAAAAACAGCAGCCTGCCAGAAAGCATTTCTCTCCTAAAGTGCAGGCACAAGTCACATGACCAGGGACAGCTGGGAAATTGACAAAATGTCTAGCCCCATGTCAGATTTCAAAATTAAATATAAAAAATCAGTTTGCTCTTTTGAGAAATTGATTTCAGTGCAGAATTCTGCTGGAACAGCACTATTAACTGATGAGTTTTGAAAAAAAAATTTTTTCCCATGACAGTATCCCTTTAACTTAAAATATATATTTAACAACATTGGTATGTAAAGCAGACTGAAATGGATTCCAAAAACTCTAAAAAAAAATCACAGAACTTACATAGGTGCACAGCAGTGTTATTCCATATGGCCAAATATTCCACACCGCTTTTTCATAGCACCAGTTTTTATATACAGGCCACTCTGCCTTATACTGACATCCTACATATACTTGGATTGCCATTGCCTTCCTAAGTCAGTGGCGTAACTATAATACAGCAGACCCCGCGGTTGCGGGGGGCCCGGGGGACAGAGGGGCCCGGACCAAGGGGTCTGCTGAACTGAAATTCCTTTGTGGCGACCGCCACAAGTAATTTAACGGCAGAGCGGCGGGGAGGATCTGAGGACAGGAGATGTGCGAGCGCTGAAGGAGGTCAGCGGATGCGCATGCAGGTACGTGCGTGCGTGCAGCTAAGCCGGGGCCCCTGAAGATTTTTTTGCAGGGGGGCCCGGTTAGCTGTAGTTACGCCGCTGTCCTAAGTATTTTCTGATATTGACAAGATGCCTTTCCCTAACATTATTTTGTATGGGCAGGGATCCACATCGCCATTCTGTGTGTATGTGTGTGTGCAATGTTTCAAATTCCCTCATCCTAGCATTAGTCTGAATGTGAAGGGATTCACATGATCTTCCCCTGTCATTATTTTGTGCAAGAAAGAATCCACATAGCCACTGATTCTATAGAAAGGCACTGTGGATACTTGCACATAAGGAACACCACTAGTTAAAGGCACTATGCATCTTTACACCTACCTACATACATACATACATACATACATACATACATACAAGTGCAAAGTGGGTCCCTTCACATACGAATTATAGGTGTGTTTTGCAATGTGGATACTTGCACATACAGTATAAAGAAGGCACCAAGAATTCCTATACCTACATAGGCAATGTGGATCCCTTCTCATACAGAAAAATATATCATTAGAATGTGAGGCGTCCTGTACAGAAGAGTGCTGCTATACAAAGGCAATGTGGATTACTTGCAAATACAGAATAACATTAGTATAAAGAAGGCATTGTGTATCCCTATACCTAAATAGGCAATGTGGATCCTTTCTCATACAGAAAAATGTCACATAGAATGTGAGGCCTCCTTTACATAAGAGTTCTACTATACAAAGGAAATGTGGATAACTTGCATATACTGTACAGAATACCGTTAGTATAAGTATAACATAGATACAGTACAATGGCATTGTGGATCCCTTCACATACAGAATGTCACATTAGACAGCGAGGCCTCCTGTTCATAAACTGCTGCTACGGAAAGGCAATGTCTGTGTATAGTTGCACATAGAGAGTAATACTAGTGAAAAGCACTGTGTATCCTTATAACTATATAAATACATACAAGGATAATGTGGGTCTCTTCACATACAGAATAATGTCAGTGGTAGGCAGCATGGCCTCTGCACATAGGGATTCCAGCTATGGAAAGACAATGTGGCTAGTTGCATGTATTAGAGTAGGACTACGCGGACGTTTTTGGCGCGATCCGACGCTTGCAACAAACCGCTTGCGACAAATTGCATGCGGCGGAAATAAGGTAAGTGAATGAAATGTCGGATGGAGTCGCAGCGTTGATCAGACGCGACACAACTGTCGGATGCAGACGCCGCACACTTCTATTTCTTGCCTTATTCCCGTCGCACGCGTTTTGTCACAGGGCGTCGGATCGTGCCGAAAGCGTCCGTGTAGTCCTACCCTTAGAGTGTAATTAATACACATGACATACACAGGCAATGGGGTCTCCCTGCTGCACACAGAGACTAAAGGTTGAATGGGGCAATGTGGAGGATCCCTGTGCATGGAGCAGAATAATAATAATAATAATAATAATAATAATAATAACAATAATGGAAGACACAGGGGTTGTTGCTGCTGCTGCTGCTGGCACATATACAATCAAGCAAGGAAAAGGCAATGAGGATCCCTGGAGTAGGTTTGCGCACATCACATATACGGCCAGAGTAAAGGATGAAGGGTTAATTGCTTCCTATAATTGGTTCGTATAAAGCTGCAGAGGCCAGAAAGCAGGGGGCTATGGTTCCCTGAGGCAGAAGGTAGATATGCACAAGCAGCAGTACAAGCAGCACAAGCAGCAGTAGAGGCTGCGGTAGAACATGCACTGATTGACTCTCAGGACAAAGCGCCACTGATGCTCTGCTGCTGACACCGGGAGCTGACAGACAAAACATGCGCACTCTGATCCATTCCCATCCCCGGGATACACTGTACCTGTATGCGGGTCCCGAGGCTCGGTTCGTGTAGATGGGCCGGACCGCCGGCTGATACCCACTGTATTCACCTCCCTAAGATCGCGCTGCTGGGCGGACTGGGCTCCCTTCCCCTCCCTCTGCCTCCTCCTCCTCCCACCGGCTCCAGCTAATACTCACAGCTTCACTCCAACAATGTTAGCAGCTCGAGAGACGGAGGCCGCATTGGGACACACTTCCTCCCCTCAACATCCTTCCCTAAACAAACCCCCTTCGCTATATTGCATGTGGAAATGGGAAGCTCACATAGAATTAGAAATTGGGTGGAGACTGATCACGTGTAATCATAATCGCTGTATAAACACACAATTACAGCACAATCAATGCCATTTGTCTTTTTATTGTTTATACAGTTAAAAGGGCATCGAGCACCCCCTTTACACGCTGCAGTGACTCCTGTCAGAGAAGGATTTGCTTGTAGCACCACCCCATTCTGATCCTGTTCTAAAATCTATGGGGCAGATTTACTAAAGGACAAAGTGACTGTCGATAGCAAAAATTTGCCAGAAATCCCATCCGCAGGGACATCACCAATTTATTAACAGGCGTAGAGGACAATTCACTAGCGCAGTTTCACACCCTATCGCTGGCGTTTTTTCATATTTTAAAGCTGGATTGCCTTCAAAAGTTGTAGCTATTAAAGATTTTTGTGTAAACTTTTGAGAGGCATGCCATATTTGTTTAAGGTTGGGCTCATGTCTAGGACATTAGATTATCTCTTTTGTCCTTATTTTGCTTCCTTGGACATTTGTAATAAGTGGCCACTTCAAGCATTTGCAACAACATCTTTAATAAAGACATATATACGCCCTATAGGTACCCTCCCTATTTAAATTGACCTAAGCATAAGAGTACTAACGAAGTTTCGCTAGGCAGAAATGAATGTTAGCGAAAGTTCGCTATTAAATGCTCGCACTGACGAATTAATGCTAGCGAAACTTTGCCAGCATTCAGCTACAGAGATGCAATTTCGCATTTTAGTGAATTAGCGTAGTGGTAACACATTTACGCTTGGCACAAAGTGTGGTGGAGCCATTGCTGGCGAATAATGTATCTATAGTAACAGTGAGATAATAGTCTCTGGGAAGGGAGTGTGACTGTGGGATAGCAGGTATAGTAGGGAGAGATGGTGTCTATAGTAACAGTGGGATAATAGTCTCTGGGAAGGGAGTGTGACTGTGGGATAGCAGGTATAGTAGGGAGAGACGGTGCCTATAGTAACAGTGGATAATAGTCTCTGGGAAGGGAGTGTGACTGTGGGATAGCAGGTATAGTAGGGAGAGATGGTGTCTATAGTAACAGTGGATAATAGTCTCTGGTAAGGGACAGTGGCTGTGGGATAGTACTGCTCAGTAAACTGCTGGAATGCCACTGCTCAATAAGGAAATTAAAATATGCAGTTAATTGTATTACCTATGGTTACTGGCATCAGTAAATATCAGTCAATTTAAGGTAGAGACTTGTTTGACCATCTTCTTTACTAACCATAAAACTGCTATTGATTAGTAGACTCTTCTCTAATTCACTGAAATCTGATATGTACTAATGCTAGTGAAACTAGAGACTTGTTTGGTACACAAAATGCAAACTACAACTTAACAGGGTCAGGAGGTTTATATATTTTGAACTGTTTATAATTCTGCAGTCATTGTGTTCAGCTACATGTTAATAATTAAAGAGCTGTTTCTGCTCACAAATGTGCACAAATCATAGAGTTTTGTGGCTGTATTCAGTTATCTGTGTGAATAAAAAGGATTTCCTAAAAGGCATCTCATTATGAGTGTGTGTATTATCATCATAGTGCCTAGGGCAGCACAAACTACAGCCCTGGAGGTAGGCACACTGCTTCATTCTGACCTTTTTTAGCCATTGGTTCCGTAGTAGAGCCCTGCTAGTAATATGCTAATTGACTTTCTTTGCACATAATCCTTTCTTTATCCATATACATACAGACTTTTTAGCGCTTTACATTGTGATTGTTGTAATTGGCAAATAATACATTGACCACATCTAGTGCAAGAGGGACTAAATTAGAGAGGGACTAAAATCTTCATAGAAATAGAAGAAACATAGGAAAACAGAGTTTTCAAAAAATGCTGAATTCTTCTGCTACTAATATCCTACTCCCAAACATATACCTGTGTAACTGCTCACAAAACTTAAGAATACCTTTGCAACCTCAGATATTAAACTTTTTTAATATCTATGTATTGGTGGTATTTATACATGAAATTGCCTCTGTGCCACTGTGTTTTGAGTTCTGTGGGTATTTATATATGAAATCCTGATTTAGTCCTGATTTAATTCTTGATTTAGTGGGGCGTGGCCACAAAAGGGGGGCGTGGTCTCCCAAAAAATTTGGTCATTTTACCGTGTCTTTCTCCTGTGGGTGGGGCTTCACATGCTACACACACCATCCCTTCACCTTTTTCTTCCCAATTCAAGCACTGTATATAAAATATATCTGTTAATTTAATTTATTCTGTTTCTATCACTTAAGATATACCTAGCAAAAACACAAACATTCTAAAGAAACAGTTGCCATCAAGACTTTAAAAAAAAGAAGTCATATTTTCAACGTGAATGCTAATAGTTGAGTAAAAAGGGAGTGAACATGATTATTTGTTGTCTGTTTATAGTGTACAGGTATGGGATCCGTTATCCGGAAACCCATTATCTAGAATGTTCTGACTTAAGGAAAGGCTGTCTCCCATAGACTCAACTTTCTCCAAATAATCTAAATTTTTTTCAAACTATTTTCTTTTTGTCTGTAATAATAAAACCGTGCCTTCTACTTGATCCAAATTAAGTTGTAATTAATATTTTTTTTTTGGAAGAAGAACCAGCCTATCGGGGTTATTTAATGTTTATATGATTTTCCAAATTATGTAAAGATCCATTATCCGAAAAACCCCAGGTCTCGAGCATCCTGGATAACAGGTCCCGTACCTTGCACTCTTATTTCAGGTGGCCAAACGCAGGCCAACTTGACTATGATCAAGTCAACTGATATGTGAGCTGGACATAATGTATTTTGGATATCTAAGTGGAAAGCCAATATTAAATCCATGTGTAGAAATTCACCTGTACATTTCTTTATTTTGCAGAATTCACATAGAGAAGAATATCCTTGAATTAGTAACAAGGGAGCAAAATCATTCCTTGTTGGCTTATTTGCCTCTTTTCCCACTGAGCATCACCTTGGCTAAGGGGCAGATTTATCAAAGGTCAAATTTAGAAGTAAAAAATACTTCGAAATTTGACCATCGAATTAAAATACTTCGACTTCGAATATCGAAGTAAATTCTTTTGATTGAATGATTAAATCGTTCGAATCGAACGATTCGAATGATTTTAGCGTACGATCGAACGATTTTACTTCGATTTGTAAAGACTTAGAAAAATGGACAAGAAGGTCCCCATAGGCTAACATAGCATTTTGGGTAGATTTAATTTGGCAAAGTATTGAAGTCGAAGTTTTTTAAAGAGACAGTACCTTTTAATATTTCCATTGGGGGAAATCCAATGTTAAAACCACATAGAGATCCTTTAAAGGAATGTTGTCTGGATATGGGATGATGTCCAATAAACATTCTTTATTTTTAAACCTAAGCTAAGATCTATGGAGGCATAGCTTGGACCATCTGTGGAACCCTTTACTATATTCCCCCTGAACTTATCAAATGTGATGACCACACAAAATCAGTGAACTGGTGGACAATAGGAATCGTGATTTATGAAATTCTTCTGTTTTTGGTAAGTATCTATCAACAGAATTAATAAAGAAAATTATGATAATGTTGCATTGACAATCGATGTGAACAGAGGTCCCTTAGACTTGGAAAAAGGACCGGTAACAACAAATAATTTATTATTTCAATAGTATTTTCACAATAGTTGTTTATGTACCAAAGTCACATTATTTTCCTAAATGTTCTCTTTAGATAAATGATGATATATATTAATGATTTAAATCAGAAATCCCTAAAGTATGAAAGTAAATACTTAATTGGGGTAGTGTAAAAATCAAAGTCAAATTTTTTTTTTTTAAGGATTTATGCTATTACTTATGTCTTACCTTTATGTCTACGTCAGGATCATTCAAACAGTGTTTAATTCTACAATTGAAATACTCTTAAGTAGCTGCATTTTTTACTTTCTTCTACAGCTGCCTTTCACAGCACCAAATGCAATAATAGATGCAGAAACAAGAAGAGATGAGCTCGTGTATCCAACAATGATGAATGACAATACCGTTAATATATTAAAAGGATTAAGTTATCTGTATGAAATGAGTACTTTTTTCATCAAATTTTTGAAGGTTTACCAAAACAATTGAGAGCAGCATTTACATGAGTTGGCATCTTTTTCAATGGACTTAACTGTGTATAACAATATATGTATATAGTCATAGCACCTGATAAAATACCCCAAAAAGCACCTTGGAACAAGTGATGGAGTTGCCAAAGAAGTGATGGCTTTCTTTAAGGTGTGTTCATATTTTAGATATTTTGGGTAACAGTACATAGTTACATATAGTTACATAGTTAAATTGGGTTGAAAAAAGACAAAGTCCATCAAGTTCAACCCCTCCAAATGAAAACCCATCATCCATACATACACCCCTCTACTTTTAATTAAATTCTATATACCCATACTAACTATAGAGCTTAGTATCACAATAGCCTTTGATATTATGTCTGTCCAAAAAATCATCCAAGCCATTCTTAAAGGCATTAACTGAATCAGCCATCACAACATCACCCGGCAGTGCATTCCACAACCTCACTGTCCTGACTGTGAAGAACCCCCTACGTTGCTTCAAATGAAAGTTCTTTTCTTCTAGTCTAAACGGGTGGCCTCTGGTACGGTGATCCACTTTATGGGTAAAAAGGTCCCCTGCCATTTGTCTATAATGTCCTCTAATGTACTTGTAAAGTGTAATCATGTCCCCTCGCAAGCGCCTTTTTTCCAGAGAAAACAACCCCAACCTTGACAGTCTACCCTCATAATTTAAGTCTTCCGTCCCTGTAACCAATTTAGTTGCACGTCTCTGCACTCTCTCCAGCTCATTTATATCCCTCTTAAGGACTGGATTCCAAAACTGCACTGCATACTCCAGATGAGGCCTTACCAGGGACCTATAAAGAGGCATAATTATGTTTTCATCCCTTGAGTTAATGCCCTTTTTTATGCAAGACAGAACTTTATTTGCTTTAGTAGCCACAGAATGACACTGCCCAGAATTAGACAACGTGTTATCTACAAAGACCCCTAGATCCTTCTCATTTAAGGAAACTCCCAATACACTGCCATTTAGTGTATAACTTGCATTTATATTATTTTTGCCAAAGTGCATAACCTTGCATTTATCAACATTGAACCTCATTTTCCAGTTTTCTGCCCAGTTTTCCAGTTTAGACAAATCACTCTGCAAAGTGGCAGCATCCTGCATGGAACCTATAGTTCTGCACAATTTAGTATCATCTGCAAAAATAGAAACAGTACTTTCAATGCCCACCTCCAGGTCATTAATAAACAAGTTGAAAAGCAAGGGACCTAGTACAGAGCCCTGCGGTACTCCACTAACAACATTGGTCCAATTAGAAAATGTTCCATTTACCACCACTCTTTGTAGTCTATCTTTTAGCCAGTTCTCTATCCAAGTACAAATACTATGTTCCAGGCCAACATTCCTTAATTTAACCAGTAACCTTTTGTGTGGCACTGTATCAAATGCTTTAGCAAAATCTAAGTAAATCACATCCACTGCCATCCCAGAATCGAGGTGTCTACTTACATTCTCATAAAAAGAAATTAAGTTAGTCTGGCAAGATCTATTACGCATAAAACCATGCTGGCACAAACTCATAGTATTATGATTTGCTATGAAGTCCAGTATCTTATCCTTTATTAACCCTTCGAAAAGCTTTCCTACCACTGACGTCAGACTAACTGGCCTATAGTTTTGAGGCTGAGAACGGGATCCTTTTTTGAATAGAGGCACCACATTAGCAATTCGCCAGTCTCTCGGCACTATGCCAGATCTCAATGAATCCTGAAAAATTAAGTAAAGAGGTTTGGCAATCACAGAGCTAAGCTCGCTAATTACCCTGGGATGAATACCATCTGGCCCTGGACCTTTGTTAATCTTAACATGTTCTAGTCTCTTTTGAATTTCATCATGTGTGAACCATGCATCATTAGTTGTATTACTAGAATTGGGACTGTTAAGAAGGAAACCTTCACTTACTGATTCCTCATTTGTGTAGACAGATGAAAAATATGAATTCAGAATCTGCGCTTTTAATTTGTTTTCATCAACCAGCTGACCCCCCTCTGATAGTAAGGGACCCACCCCTTCCTGCTTCATTTTTTTACTATTAACATATTTAAAAAATAATTTTGGATTTTTTTTACTGCTTACTGCAATATCCTTTTCTATAGCAATTTTAGCTTGCCTTATAGCTTCTTTGCATGATTTATTGGCCTCCTTGTACCTTATAAATGATTCGGCTGTACCAGCTAACTTGAAAGTTTTAAAAGCACGTCTTTTCTTACCCACCTCAACACCAACGCTTCTATTGAACCAAAAAGGTTTTGCTTTGCAACAACGTTCCTTGCTTACAAGTGGAATATACTGACAAGTATATTTATTAAGCAGCATTTTAAAGACTTCCCATTTTTGTTCTGTGTTTAACCCTGTGAAAAGCATTTCCCACTTAATATGTTGCAGAGATGCCCTTATACTGTCAAAGTTTGCACGTCTGAAATTTAGTGTTTTAGTTACTCCCTTATAGAATTGCTTCTGCAACAGAATCTCAAAGGAGACCATGTTATGATCACTATTCCCTAAATGCTCACCCACACAAATGTTAGAGATGAGTTAAGTATTGTTAGTTATTACAAGGTCCAAAAGAGAGTTATTCCTAGTAGGTTCTTGAACGAGCTGGAATAAAAAGTTGTCATTCAGCATATTTACAAACCTACTAGCTTTTTCTGTCTTAGCAACCCCATTACCCCAGTCAATGTCTGGATAATTGAAGTCACCCATAGCAACAACTTGACCCAGCTGTGAAGCCGCTTGTATCTGCAAGAGTAGCTCGGCTTCATACTCGACACTTATACGAGGTGGTTTATAGCATACACCAATGATAATTCTTTTTGATACCTTTTGCCCAGTCGAAATCTCTACCCAGAGTGATTCTACACCCTCACCAGTGCCAGCTATTTTTATTTCTTTAGCGCATGGCTTTAATTCAGGCTTTACATACAAACACACTCCTCCACCCTTTTTTAATCCCTCTATCCCTCCTAAAAAGGGTGTAACCATTTAAATTCACAATCCAGTCACATGTTTCATCCCACCAGGTCTCAGTGATACCAATTATATCACATAGTAGACATAAGAGGAATCCATGCATATGTTTTTCATAACTTTGAGACCCTAATGGCTATATATTTTGAGTGGACCCTTTAAGAACATTGGAATATAGTCAGAGGATTCTTAATTCGGGGATTGTTGGGGTTGCGTGCATCGGACCTCTTATATTTATATGTATGAATTTTGTGGTCACAGCCTCATTGCACCCCCACTTAATGTTTTTAAAAATTATTCGCGAGCACAACTTTCCCTTGTTTGTTATATTTTAATACTAACTTTACAGAATAATATTATAACACTTTTTATCCATGCTAGTATAGTATATTTTAAGTGCACATAGTACATTATCTTTAGGGTTTTTGGGGTCTAAATCAACTAATATAATATGTTTATACTTTTTTCTAATTGACCGCATCAAAACAGAAAATAAATATTCAATCTTGTGGCATTGGCAGGAACTCTAAAAATCAATTGATGTTGTTTTCAAAGTGCATAATGCAGTACTAGAATTTTTAATGAATCAGATGCAAGTAAATATAGGACTGGCCACACCAGAGATGACTTGGACAATTTTTTTTTAAAAACAGAGAAGTGGATTAGTAGCTTAATACTCACACACTAATGTTCCATATATATATATATATATATATATATATATATATATATATATATATATATATATATATATATATATACTTAAATTGGTGAGTGAAGAGGATCTTTGTTCTGTGTCTATGAATTTTGTGGTCACACCCACATTGCATAACCCTTATTCATAATTTAAAATTGGTGCGTGTGTGAGCACATCTTTCCACTTTGCTATACTTTATACAGGAGCAGTGACCAGCTTCTTGTTGTCAAGTGATCCCTGTAGTGTCCAATCAAAAGGGTAACCATTTGGAAGTTTTAACCTTGGAAAATCAAGTTGCAATCCCTGTTTTCTTTCAAGGTAGGGGATTTTAGTTGCAAAAGGTGTTCGTGTTCAATTCATGTGACTGCAGTACTTTTCTTTCTGATTATTGCACATCAGTGCTTTCAACTGGTCCTTTCATGACTATTGCTAGTAAGGTGTTGTACCGTGTTAGCCATTGAAAAATTGGAGAAGTGTGAGGTTAAGTGATACCTTTTATTGGCTGAGTAAATAAAAAATTCAAGCTTTCGAGATGCTAGTAGTACATCTCTTTTCAGGCTTAAAGATGTTACATTGTATGAAACCTTACTGGAAGACATTTATACATACCAAAACAGAGTAGGGTGAGGTTTTACAATGGTTGCAACAGGGGGAAACAGACAAGAAAAAAGTGAAAAGACAAATAATATTAAAAATAATTGAAACATGAAATCCAATAGGATTTTTTTCCCACCAATCAGGATTATATACTACAGATACAAATTTTGAATTATTTGATTAAAATTGAGTCTATGGGTGATGAGCTTCCTGTAGTTCTGAGCTTTCTGGATAGCAGGTTTCCGGTTACCTGTATAACCCTGTACCTGTATTTGAATTGCTTCTAGTCAAAACCCTTGAAAAAGAAATGGCTTCACTGCAATAGCTGGTTAGTTGATGCTAATGTGCCTCATGCTAATGTGTCTCATATACAGTTTGTGCACTTAAAAAATTCATGGACATACTGTATTAGGAGAGAGCGATTGTGATGGAAGGGCATTCTGTGGCATATCTTTAACAGAAGAAAGGCAGAACATATAATAATGTGTTACAGACATACAAGTTCTTATTAATGCTGAAATACATCCAAACAACTGGCACTAACACAATTTGATAGTATACCTGCAAAAGTTAAAGTGATTGAAGGCAATCTTTTTAAAAAATGTTGCAGGAATATATATGTGTGTGTAGTTATGGTTGTCAGAGGCCTCTGGTTGCGAGTGGTGTATTAATAAATTGGAGAACTAAACGTTATTTATTGTTTTTAATAGATGGATGCGCCTCACTAGGTCAAGGGTGATTCTGATGTGAAACTAGTTGGCAGATATACTGTATTGTTGGCACATGTATATTTAAAAAGGAGCTTTGGCTTTGCACTGCCTTATTTTGTAAAAGGAATTGTTTGATAAACGTATCACATGTAGTTCATTAGGTATAAATAGTTTCTAACAGGGCCTCTCGTGGATAATAGGCCTCTGTCACATAAATGTTTTAGGCCTTTACTGTAGAAGGAGACACTTCAGAGTGGATGAGATGAACACAAACAAGTTTTATTGGTGTCACGGCCTACACTAGATTTAGCTTACAGTGCAGACCAGGGCTCTGGTTGCCCACAAGGGTTTTTTTCCATACAAAATCAGTTACTCACATACACCACAACATTCTCCTCACAGAAGCCTCCAGGGCCCGAGTCCTATGGGATGCACTGGAATCAGTGTCAGTAGCTGTCAGGGGCTCCTAAGGTACTATAACCCCTGGGCTCTGCTGTGTCCTCACATACATGATTCAAGCTTCTCATGTAGGCCCTTCTCTCAACTTCCCTGAACGCTCCCTTCCCTCTCTGGTGTACAAACACCTCAGGGCTCTAGCCCACACTATTACTCCTTGTTGGGACAACAGGCTGTCTGTGCTCGGTAGCCCTCTCTATCTTTCACTACTGAATGAACTGGTCACTACTATCTACTCTATGATCAGCAGGTCATCTCATCTGCTGGAAAGAAAGCCTTTACCTGAAGGAAAAGTGGTTTGCTCTATCTGTCCTGTCTGTCTGCCTTATCAGTGCAGCTAGTAACTTACTTCAAAAGTAAACTTAGATTATAATTATAATATTTGTACCGATATCAACTCCATGCATTTGTACACAGGCCAGTGAATGCCTGTTATTGCAGACATATAAAAGTGAAGATAGGAGTGCATCAGCGTTTCTTCACCTTTTAGCTTATTTTTATAATAATCATACTTAAAGGGGAAGTAAAGTCTAAAATAGAATAAGGCTAGAAATGCTGTATTTTGTATGCTAAACATAAACATTAACTTACTGCACCACAAGCCTAATAAAACAAATGATTTATGCTTTCAAAGTTGGCCACAGGGGGTCACCATCTTGTAACTGTTAAACATCTTTGCAAGACCAAGACTGTGCACATGCTCAATGCGGTATGAGCTGCTTAGGGATTGTCATAAATTATCAAAACAGCACAAGTCAAATAATATCTGCCAGAGGCCTATGCAGCAAGACTAATAATTAATAATCAGAATATGCAGACTGCACTGGTTCCTGTGTTGTCATGTAATCTAATGTGGATTTTATAGTTTTTGTATTGTTTAATACAAACTTTCTCCAACTCTGCAGAACCACTGGCTACAGCAAAATAATGCTCCAAATAGAATCTCAGTTTATCTGTTTAAATCTGGCTCCATGATCTTTGTCCCTGCTGCTGGAGTTGTAAAAGGGGATGCAAAGGCAAAAATAAAATCCTATACAAATCTCTATACAGTCACGGACTGCTCTACAGGGAAACAAAAAAAGCTGTTTGAGTTCTGTATGACTGGGAAGTTCATAAGTATGATTGTTTTTCTGCAGAGCAGTTAGGGACCGTCTGACAATTCTTATCCACAGCAGTAAATAAAGGGAGAATTTCACTGCATACAGTCAGGTTTCTTATAAAAACTATACACATTTTTTAATTAAAGTATATTGGAGATAGGTTTCTTTTTTATTAAAGAAAATAAAAATGGGATTTTATTTTTTTGCCTTTACATGTAGAAGAGTTGATGCTGCAGAGATTAATGCCTGTGCAAGTAAACAGGCAGGCAAGTAAAACATATTTAGAACTAACACATACTGGCATCTTGTGGACTAAAAATATATTGCATCAATGGTAAAAACATAGATACAATGGCTGAAATTATATCTTTATATACATATGTATACTATAATAAATAATACTTGTATTATAGTATAATAAATAATACATGTATGGACCCATAGGTCCCCTATTGTCTGAAAATCCCACATGATTGGAAATCCCAGAAAAAAAGAAAGATCTTTCTGCACACCCACTGTTTGTATCACACTGCATGTAGAAATAAAGCCGCATTAATATTACAACAGGCGTCTACGCCGTGAATTGGTCTGTGCTCCGAATGGGAGTCATTTGCTTTCACTAGACATATTGTCAGTTTCCCAGCTGCCTCAAGTCATGTTTCTTGTGCTCTGATAGACTTCAGTCAATGTTTACTGCTGCACTGCAAGTTGAAGTGATATCATCCCCCTCCCTTTCCTCCCCCCAGCAGCCACAATGGGAAGGCAACGAGATAGCAGCTCCCTAACACAAGATAACAGCTGCCTGGTAGATATAATAGTAAATCCAGGTCCCACTGAGCCAGTAACATTGAGTAGGAGAAACAACAGAAACTGCCACAAAGCAGTTCCATCCTAAAGTGCTGGCTCTTTCTAAAAGCACATGACCAGGCAAAATGACCTGAGATGGCTGCCTACACAGAAATATTACAACAACAAAAAATACACTTGCTGGTTCAGAAATGAAATTTTATATTGTAGAGTGAATTATATGCAGTGTAAAGAGTGTAATTTAGAAATAAAAAATACATCATAAAAATCAAGACAGACTCCCTTTAAAGATTCCTGTGAGACGCTGTGGATGACAGGTTGTGCGCTATAGCCTGCTACTTGGGAGCCATGGTCTCTATCCAAAGGAGAGGTATGGGGGCAGGTAGCACTACCTGGGGTAAAGAGCTTTTGGAACAGTGACTGTGTGTCCACCAGGAGTGGAATATGGGATTGTGTCCTGGGTAGGGCCTGTGCCAAAAGTTGGAAGACCACATGGGTACCCCAGGGCAGGGTTGATAATAAGCTGTAATTTAAATCTGCATTTTCCTTTCTAGTTATATTGTTTACTGCAGGTGTGTGTTAAATTATTGTTTCCTAGTGGGGTCACCTGTAGGTCTATCCCCGGATCCCACTAGGTGGAAGCACTGTTATTGAGAGAAGTTCCCAGTATCTTTCATTTAGCAAAGGGGATTCAGGACCTGTGTATGGTAAGATATTAATTATATACATCCTATAATACATGTGGTGTCAAAATATACTTTACTATACAAAGAAGAAAATCTCTAATTAAAGGCCTCACTCCCTTTTAAATTAACTTTTAGTTTTATGTAGAATGTGAAATTCTGAGACAATTTGCAATTGGTTTTCATTTTGTGTTATTTGTGGTTTTTGAGTTATTTAGCTTATTATTCAGCAACTCACTAGTTTGCAGTTTCAGCATTCTGGTTGCTAGGGTCCAACATACCATAGCAACCATGCATTAAGTTCAATAAGATGTTGGAATATGAATAGGAGAGGGTCTGAATAGAAAGACAAGCAATAAAAAGTAGCAATAACAATAAAGATGTTGCCTTACAGAGCATATGTATTTTTAGATGGGGTCAGGGACCTCTATTGGAAAGCTGGAAAGAGTCAGAAGAAGAAGGCAACTCATTCAGAAACTATAAAAAAGAAAGAATGAAGGCTAACTGAAAAATTGCTTAGAATTAGCCATTCTATAACATACTAATAGATAACATAAAGGTGAACCACCCTTTAAGAATACATGTATTGTGTATTTCAAGTCAATAATGTGTATTTTTCTCTGCAAGTTTCCATCAGACTATGCAGGTAATATATAGCCTTTGCAATGCTCATCAGCAGTAGTTGATCATCATTTATTTCCCTACCTAGGATTCCAACCAACTGTCACCCTATACATCCTCCAGACTTCTCTACTCCAAAACACACACTTTATCTCTGCAAAACCTTTTATCAATTGTAACTCTTCAATCACCACTGCATTTAATTATTATTTAAAAAAATGATTGAGTTATTAAATAAAATAAAATCCAGAGGAAGGTTTATATAGACTAGAAGTGGGTGGAAGTACATAACAAATATTTGACCAGCAATTAGTCTTATATAGTCATTCTATGTGCTATAATTAACAGGCTATTGCTCATAGTATGCAATGCAACATTTTAGCATAGGAAAAATATATATTTTACTGACTGTTATAACACTTTTTTTGTATAATGAAAGAAAATGAAATTCTAAGCAGCTTTATTTTTAAGAAAACCCTAATACTAGGCCAGAATATAAAAAAATAGAACCCCCCCACGAAGGCACTAAAAATCATATCTAAGTGAATATAGAGCTGGGGAGCCCCCATTGGTACTCTGTGATGAAATACAGTTTAACTCTTTAACAATATCCAGATGCCCCAAAGACATTGTAGAGGTGACCAGGTGCCTGTTTTTCCAGGGTTCACCATAAACCTTTCAGGTGTTATAATTTTTCATGAATTATAATCATTGACAAGATGTCTAATCAGTGGCATTTTAATTTAATTCTTATTGGAACTTTTTTTTATTGGTGGGTTATGAGTTTTCCAGCACTGAGCACAATATGATAAGATCTCTTTATGTGCTTGGGGATAGTATTGCCCCTAATGTCTTGGGTAGCTTTGGGGCCCCATCAGTAAGATCTTTGCCCTGAGCACAATGATACCCTAATGTTTAAAGGAGAATTAAACCATAAAAATAAATATGGCTAGAAATGCCGTTTTTTATATACTGAACTTACTAAGACAGCCTAAAGGTTCAGAATGTCTATAGTAGTAATGATACAAGACTTAAAAGCTGTCCCCATCTTGGATTTTGTTAGGAGTATCTGCGACACGCACATGCTCAGTGTGCTTTGAGCAGCTGTTGAGAATCTAAGCTTAGGGGTTGTTTCAAAACATCAAGCAGAAAATTAGGTTGGCCTGTCACATAAACTGATGCTACAGAGCTGATTATTAATTGTGTTGGATTCTGAGCTGCTATGTACAAATAATCTGAATTATTTACGATTCAGCTTTATATTGTGATATTTATGTTATACATATTCTGTATATTGTGCATCAGTCCCTAAGCTCAGTAAGTGACAGCAGCACAGAGCATGTGCAGTGAATACGCTGAAAAGATGAGATACTGGGTTATTTTTGAAGGCCCAGATCATCCCTGCTAAAGGACTGTCTGTAACTCGGACTGGTACAGATACCCAAAAACCAGTGGCGGAACTAGCGGGGGAGCAGGGGGTGCGATCAGGCCATACTGAGGGGGGCGGGGCACGTACCAGGGCCCGCCCCCCTCTAGTTACGGTACTGCCAAAAACACAATGTACAACACATCTATAGTACTTCTTCAGTTAAACTTTAGTTCTCCTTTAAAGAAGAGTGAGACCCTGCAAGAGTGGAGCTATAGATAATTCCATGGCATTGGAAGCTGCTGCCCAACCCCAATAATGCAGATACCCACAAACACACTGACACATACACACAACAAAAACTGCCCTTTGCTTCCTAATAAACCTGCTGCCATTTTTGCAAAGATTGTGAACTCAATACAATAAGGGTCATTTACATTGGCACCACAGTGTGCAAAAATGCAAATAACTAATGCATTCGCTATGAGTTTTATTTAACCCACAGTGCAGCACCTGATGCACATACGGTAACTATAATAAATTTGATTTTTCGTGCAACTGACTGCTGGGAAATTTGTAGATGAGCAAATGGCCCTTAATATGTTGACAGCTCACTCTCATGGTGTTACAGTAAAATGCTTCATTTTAATCAAATGCTGCTCGAGATCTAGAGAACATATTCCGAAAAGCAAGTTGTAATATACATGGAAGCACAAGTTGGTATGGAGAGTGAAATAAGTAATGAGCGAATTAGTTGCAGGCTGTGATTTTGATTGATCAGTGTTTCTGTCAGTCCCTCTATGGCAGGAGAGAGTCTCTGCAGTAAAACCCCTAGCAGGCTCAGGACAATGCTTGACTCCTGCAGGCAAACAGTCAGTCTCCGGGCAACAGAAATCTCGAGGCTTTGCCCTCTATTCAGAGAGAGAGAGTATTGTGCAGAATGGGAATGAAATGAGAGAAGTGCATGGGAGTTACTATGCATGTACTTCATAATTACCACTCTGTGTTGTTGCTCCCTTTCATTTGTACACAGGTCTTCCGGAGAGACAGCACTATACCCGGTTAGTAGCAGGGACACTATGCCTGGGATACGCTCAGTGGAGGCACAGTAAGGTAAGCTGATTGCCCTTTTTGGTCAATGAATTGATTGCAGAAGTGCACTTAATTTCAAGGAAATTCTATCTTCTACCAGCAACAACTGGACCAAATCATAGCAAATAATGTATCTGATAATATAAAGATGTATAATAATAATGTTGAAAATGACTGTAAATTAGCTACTGACCTGTTTTATGGTATAGACGTTATTATTTACCCTTAGACTTTGCAGATATTTATTTTGTAACTATAAAAAGGAAATAAATTAAAAGCTAATTATTTCCATTATGCATTTAACCAGTGTATTTAAGTTTATTTTGGCTCATATATGTGTTCTAGATATTATAGCGATTGTATTTGCTGTATAAAATCACATTAATGTGAACTCCATCTTAAATAGCAATGGCAACTCTATCTTATATAATATACTGCACATTCATTATAGCGTTCTGTCTTGAAAGTGCCATAGATGGACTTACATGTTATCTTTGAAAACATTGCTATATCAGCCATTCAGCCAGTGCTCCAAAAATATCTAGTACCTGTGCAACAAATACATGTTCTCCCTCCCATGCATTATAGACATTATACTAATATACTAGGCACTTATTTCATATTAAAGGAACGGTAACATCAACAAATAAAAGTGTATTAAATTAATTGAAATATAATGCACTGTTGGAATGCACTGGTAAAACTGGTTTGTTTGCTTCAGCAACTCTACCAAAGTTTATATAAACAAGCTGCTGGGTAGCTGTGGGGGCAGCCATTCAAAGCTGAAAAGGGAGAAAAGGCACAGGTTACACAATTGATAACAGAGAAGCCCTGTAGTATACAATGCGATTGTATACTATGGGCACCAATTTTTTTGACCCCCTAATTACCATGTTCATTTACAAAATTTGGAAGGTTATGAAAGTTTGAACATATTTCTGTGTTTTTTCCAGTTATTACAGTTTTGCTTATGAAGGTGACTTAAGCTGTGAGTCTAACTTTTCTCACTGAACCTGTTATCTATTATATATATTGTTACAATTACTTATTTTGAAATTGTTACAAAAGTATCTTATATGTAGCTGTGGCTGTTCTGGTCTCTCTGCCAAAAGCCAATTAAGTTAGAAACTTTGTTTCTTTTTCTGGCTGTTCAGTGCAGAGAAAATGGGACTTTCCAGTACAAATGAGGGACTGCAGGTTGAGCTGTCAAAAGAGGGACTGTCCCATTTAAAAACAGGACAGTTGGGAGGTATCTATATAGCGTATCTGTTATCTACTATTTTTCCTGTGTATGAATGGCTTCCCCTTGTGACTATACAACAGACAACTCAGTTTTACCAGTGCAGGGCAACACTACATTATTTATTCATTACTTAAAACACTTTCATTTTTTGATGTTTCTGTTCCTTTAAAGTCGTTAACCAATTCTGACAATCACTTTATTTCAGGGTATTTTGCAGTGCTGAGTCATTTCATGGTGGTATGGTGAGAGGCTACAGTTCTGGTATAAGATCTGTTATGTTCAGGGGGTTTTCCGGATAAGGGATCTTTCTGTAATTTGAATAGCTGTGCTTTAAGTGTACTAAAAAAAAAAAAAAATCAGCTAAACAATTGAGATTTTTTGTTCCACCAAAAATCATTATTTATATCTAAGTTAGGATCAAGTAGGAGACTTCCCTAAATATCTCTTCTCCCCTGTACCTGAACTGAAAAGAAAGAGCTGCCCAGTAGGGTTGGCACCCCCATGTCTGGCAGCTTTACTTCCTGTCTCTGTTGTGCCAATCTCTGAACATGCCATGTGGAAGCAAGAGACAGAGATCCAGGGACAGGAAGTAAAGCAGTCGGACATGACAGATGCCAACCCTTCAGGGCAGCACTTCCTTTTCAGTTCAGGTATGGGGAGGAGCCAATCAATGACTTGATGGAATCCTGTTAAGTACAATCCTCAGGGACTTTGCGAAATGCACAACAAAATGTCCTAATGGAGAAAATCAGAGCAATATACAGTGTTACTGCAGCGTTTACCTTTTTCTCTATATGCTGGCTTCCTTTTTCTCAAGGTACCCATCCCTTTTGCTTGAATGTTTATTTATACACAATGATTCCTGCTCTCAGCTTAGATCTGCTCCTTCCCTGCACCAGTCAGATTCAGTCTGTGACTGTTCAGCTGTTTCTATATTACACCTGCCAAGAGGCTATCATGGGATGCGGGGAGCTGTAGTTTAACATCAGCAAACACTGTTACTGTTTTAGTATCACTGCTGAAATGTATCTTTAAAAAAAAACTTCAGCTGAGAGGTATTCTGTTTAGTGGTTTCTGCCTAATGATACAAACTATCACCTTTATTATTGCTAAAGGAGATATGGGACCCATTATCCGGAAACCCATTATCCAGGAAACTCTGAATTATGGGAAAGCCATCTTCCATTGACTCCATTTTAATCAAATTATTACAATTTCTAAAAATTATTCTCTTTTTTCCCTTTACTAAAAAGGCTTGTACTTGATCCAGACTAAGACAAATATAATCCTTATTGGAGGCAAACAGTTCTATTGGATTTATTTAATGTTTAAATGATGTACTAGTACATGGGAAGGCCCATTTATCAAAGGTTGAATTTCAAATTCAAGTGAATTTTTTTAAAATTTGAATATACTCACAATTTGACTGGGAGGTTATTTAAGAAATATTTGTGCTCCAGACCCAACAGGATAAGGCCTAGGCTTGTACTTGATCCAGACTAAGACAAATATAATCCTTATTGGAGGCAAACAGTTCTATTGGATTTATTTAATGTTTAAATGATGTACTAGTACATGGGAAGGCCCATTTATCAAAGGTTGAATTTCGAATTCAAGTGAAGTTTTTTTAAAATTTGAATATACTCACAATTTGACTGGGAGGTTATTTAAGAAATATTTGTGCTCCAGACCCAACAGGATAAGGCCTAGGGGTGCCCTATATCTAAATCTGGCCCTGTCTGTATAGAAGATAAGTCACTATTATATATTTTATGACATGACTACTTAAAGCAGTAGTATAAGAACTAATATGGGTCATTTAAATGCCTCTGAGTAGAAATGCAAGAGCATTAATGGGGCACATTTTCTTACCATTTTTGGTGCGTGTATTGTGGGAGACAAGCTGCGGTATCGGCAGAAGACTTGGATATCGGTTGGCTCATCAATCGGCCAATGCGGAAAATTAAATTCGGATGCCTTTGAAGGCACCCAAACATCACCACTGTTTAGTGCAGAATCTTTAGATACAGGTAGAATTCTGTTATTTCTACCTGTGCATCTGACGATTCAGCTCTACATGTGTGTATTGAAACTAATGATATTTCTTGGAAAGATCTTTTCTGGGAAAAATCTTAATTATTACATCTATGGCCACTTTAGGATTAACCAAAGATGGAGTTGAAATAAAAGTGTCTGAAATCTCTGCCCCAGACTCAAGACTGTAGCTGCAAATTGTATTGTGTTTGGAATGTTTTACCGAATGATGTGCTGAAACCATGTACAGAACCAAAACACAATTAGGGCACATTCCTCATTATATACTATCAAGCCAAATGTTTTACTCTCAGGACTATTGTTTTACCTTGTCGCAACAGTGGAAATAACATAAAACCATTTGCATAATAGCAGTGTTTTTATTGTCTGCACAAGTCTATAGAGCACAATGTCCAGTCCTGGCTGCATACATATCCATTGCAGCCAATAACATGAAAGCTCTTCAGAAAACTTTTGTTCACATTTCAGTATATGTCTGCTTCCTAGATACAGATACCTGCACAACTGTTTACATGGCAGGTCTCCTTGACGTTAATATTGAATAACAGTATATACTTAGTTGTAAGACTCACAGAGCAAACACTAAAATACAACTGGTAACTTGGCTCCAAATAAAAGGAAATTCTTTCCTTTTATCCTCCCAGACCATATATCTTGCAACAGTGTATTGTTCCTTGTGAAAAGGCTACGTAACATGGGCTTTAGTATCAGGCAATACTGGTCTGTTATTCTTTTCCAATGGTTACTGCTTCTTTTTTTTATTATAGGGGCGTTAAAACTCTCCCACACCAGAGCATTACATTTACTTCAGGCAACTTTGGAAAACAAATTGCAGCGTGTGCTTATAGCGCCTGAGATTTTTCATTTTAGGTAGCGCAAGAGTGAGGGAAGGCGTTCGGGGGGAGATTGGTCGCCGCAAAGACGAGGCGGTTAAATCTCCCCGAAAAGCCCAGTATGACCTTACCCTAACATTTTACCTGTTGCTTTAACACTGCTTTTCTTATATTTACTTAGAACATCCAATGACGACATTCAGGTTATATTCGAAAGCTGATGGCAGGTAAGAAGTGCAAACTGATATGGATTCCTCTTATAGAAGAAATGTAGAACTACTCTATGGGGTTTATTTAGCAACACTCAAATTAAAATTTTTCTTGCAATTCAAATTTTTCGTCTCTAAAATCCATTTATTTGAAATAGCATTTCCTAAACTTGAATGATTGATATTTATTAAGTGCAAAAAAATGTGAAAACCTGAAATATAAAACTTTGGCATGTTAAAGCTTGCGAGTTCATGTAGAAGTCGATGGCAGTTACCTCTGCAAAATGTATGCATTTTTTTAATTTTGATTTTTCTAAATATTTGAATTTTTTTTTATAGTTTTCAGACCTATTAAAAATGATGAGTACAATATGAATTTGATGCATTCAAAAATATTTTCACAATTTTATTCGATCACGCTTTTGGATTTGAATTTTGTTAATTAGTAAGCAAACATACAAGTTTGATAACATTTTTAGTATATTTGAATAAATTGTTAAAAAACAACCCTTTAAAATTCACACATTCAACTTTCCAATAGGCTTCCCATGTTTACATATAGAAGAGAAAAGCAGAAAGACAAGGAAAGGGTAAGAGAGATAAATACAGGGTAAGATAAAAAAAAAAACAAAGAAGGAAGAGAGAAGGCAAAAAGATAGGAAGAAAAATAGAAATAACCGAATAGCAAAGGAGTAGAAAACAAGCAGAGAAATGGGGAATTTACAAGCAGACAAAAAGCTGTAGAGGAAATGGGGTAGAGAAATGAGCTAAAAAGCCAAGAATGAAGAGGAACTGGTTGCTGAGAAGTGAAACACTTGAAAGCATGTAGATGATTTTGTTTACCAACCTATAAGTACAGGTATGGGATCCCTATTTAGAACCCCATTATCCAGAAAGCTCAAAATTACAGGAAGGCCAACTCCCACAGACTAATTTTTAAGCATTTAACTCTAATTTTAAAATATGATTTATTTTTTTCTGCCTGAATTCATATTAGGGGCAAAAAATCCTATCGGGTTTATTTAATGGTTAAATGATTTTTTTTAGCAGACTTAAGGTATAGTGATCCAAATTACAGAAAGATCCCCTTATCTGGAAAACCCTAGGTCCCAAGCATTCTGGATAATAGATCCTATACCTGCACAGAAGTGTTGTTCCAATATTCCTGCCATCATTATTAATTTGTTTGGCAAATATTTAAATTGCAGTTGCATTGAAATCATTGTTTCCTTACAGGCTGTAACCAAGGCTGGTTTGAAAATGCAAAGTTTCCAAGACCTAAACTGGTCCGGAAGACGAAGACCCCAGACTGCGGTATGGAAAATCCCAAAGTCAGATAGAAGAAAGGAAAAGTACAGTAGATCAGCTGGAGACAATGGACAATTCATTCAAAATGAAGTAATATTTTGAACTTTGTGTTTAGTGTGAAAGGTGAATTATGAATGTTTTCATTTTTATGGCTCCTTTTTATTTAATTTTATATGGTAGTTCACCTTTAAAATACTGTTAGTATAATATAGACAGTGATATTCTGAGACAATATGCAACTATTTTATTATTTTGTGGGTGTTGAATCATTTTGTTTTTTTGTTCAGAATCTCTCTAGTTTAATTTTTTAGCAGCTATCTGGTTGTTAGGAACTTTATGCCCTAGCAATAAGGCGGTGGTTCCGGTTAGAGACTGGAATATGAATAGGAGAGGGCTTAAATAAAAACACAGGTAACAAAAAATAACAATACCTTTGTTTCTCTTCATTCTCTCAGCTTGTGGCAGATATTCTTTGACAGTTAGATCCAATATATCTTACAGGGGGCTCCTTTTGCCTAGAAGATGTATTAGAGCTCACTCTTTTAAAAGCACCAGGCAACATGCCTGTTATTTTGTTAGATTTTGTTTGTACTGGAATCAGTTATTTGAGTGAGCTCTAATACATCTGCTAGGAAAGGAAGTCCCCCTATAAGATATATTGGATCATTCATCTGACACCCAACTGCTGCATGAAGACAGAATGAAGAGAAACAGATGCTGAGAGAGGGATAGTGAACATAAACTTGATTATTTCAGAAACCATGCCAATATTTAATTGATTGCATTTAAAAAGTTTCTCATTTCAGTATGAGGGAGCTTATATTAAATTTTCATTTTAACGATAGGAAAGACATTTTGTTCAAACAGTTACTTAAAAAATGACCTCCCCTTTGCAATATATTCCATCTGGCCTGGCAGTCCTACGCTCATTTTCATCTGATGAATTTTAACCTTACAAAATCAAGTTGGATATAACGTTTGGTCCCTCTAAAAGTCTTATCATATTTTTTGATTTCAACCAGTTCTTCTCAACACCTTTTATTTCTGTTTTTTTTGCTCCTTTTTAACCACTTACATATAGGGTCCATAGAGTCACGTAACATGGCAGTTCTAATGAATTTGGCTATTAATGGAACTTGCATAATTACCTGGAAATGCATCTCTCAATTGTTACATTCAGTGAGAAGAGTTTATTCATAATTATGTATTGTATTAGTGTGTGCCCTTTTAATCCTGGTCTCTTTCTGAACACTGATATTGCAGCACATGCTTCTATTGGTTGTACATCGCTTTGCTTCCCAGAATTGGTGTATATTTACATTTTTTGCAGTCCCATTATTTGCCTTCCAGTTGTTATATTTGCAGTTTGTTTGATTTTATTGATTTACAGATGTCCAGCAGATCCTCCTCCGACAGCTTTAAATTCAATGATTTTCCAGCATTTACCCCGACAGGTAAAATTGTTTCCTACATAAAGAAAAAAATACAAATGTTAATAAATTGGTCCCTATGTCCCACTGGCACTTGGCAAGAGCAGGGTTAAAAGGAAAATGCCTTCTATTATATCCTAATACAGGCATGGGATCTTTTATGTAATCAAAATATAGAAGCATTATGTGGCTGTTTTGTAGAAAAATATGAACCAAAAAAAAGGCTGAAAACATTTATTCAGATTATGCAGAGAAAGTAAAATATATACTGCTTATGCTTTGCTTTTCCTAGGGTTTTTCACCACAATACTGTCTGTTTATAATCCCAGAGGCTTTTATAGAAAACTATTTAGCTTTACTTGTGCTTTCACCGTTTTAGATGGAAGGCATCCTGGCACACATAGTCCTAGAGACAAAAATAAATCAAGCAAGTCATTAGAAGTTTCTTCAGTAGCTGTACATAATAACAATGGAATTCCCAGGGGTCCAACTTATCTCACATCTGTAGAGCTGAAGACACCATGGTACATTGAAATGCTGCATGAAAAGGTAAAGCACGTTATCTGTTCCACTTTAAGTGTTCCATGAGGACAGGGAATCATAATTTTATATTGTGTTAGTCCAAAATAAGTAACTGAACTTTACAATGCAATAGACTACAGCATAGGTTAAAACATTGTGGGACTGTTCCCCCAGAGAGGGAATGGGCAGAGCAATGGCACTGTCCCAGAGGCTTGTCATTAATTGATATTCATTTAATTCCATCAAGTCATCTTTACTAATGGATTTGCTTTTCGGGATGTTTTTCTATCTGTAAATATTGTGAACAATTAATATATTTTTACAGGAAAATAACCTGCTAAAATTGGGCTCCGAGATTAATCGCCTATCGACGTATGAAGTGGAATGCAAGAGGAAGGAAGAGATCATTTCCATCTTGAAGAATGAAGTGCAACAGCTCCAGAATGAACTGAGTCACACAAATCATCCCCAAGACCCAATGGCAAAGGTACTGTTGGGAATGCACTGAAGTGTATAATCTGCCTGTAGGCAAACTGGTTGCACATTTCAATGTGATTTTTTCACAAGGAAAAACTTTGACAAGGCATATGTAATTAAATATGGTGGAGTGTTTAACCTGGAAATATTTAGATTTTTTCTACCGGTCCACTTTTGTGGGAATGAGGACATTGTATATTGATGCCTATGAAGCTAAACTTGCAGGGGTTCTCTCTCGTTTATCTGTGAATTGGGGTTTATTATGGAATTTGTTTGTTTTTATATGTTAGTTATGTTATGTTAGTTATGTGTAGACAATGAATGCTCTTTATTACAGCTAAATTGTCAGCCCAAGTGATGTGGATGATAAATATATAAAGCATAGGTATCTAGTTCAGGGAGTACTTAAATGGATTCTGTCATGATTTTTATGATGTAGTTTTTAGTTCTAAATTACACTGGGGGGTGGAACTGCTTTCTGACAGGCTGTTGTTTCTGTCAGAAACAACAGCCTGGACCTGGATTTTACTATTGAGTGTTGTTCTTAGATCTACCAGGCAGCTGTTATCTTGTGTTAGGGAGCTGTTATCTGGTTACCTTCCCATTGTTCTTTTGTTTGGCTGCTGGGGGGAGGGGAGGTGGGTGATATCACTCCTACTTGCAGTACAGCAGTAAAGAGTAACTGAAGTTGATCAGAGCACAAGTCACATGACTGGGGGTAGCTGGGAAACTGACAAAAAGTCTAGCCCTATGTCAGATTTTAAAATTAAATATAAAAAAAATTGTTTGTTTTTTGAGAGTTAGAAAGAATGAGAAAAAAACAAATAACTTAAAAACTATAGGTGAACCACCACTTTTAGTGATTTTTCCAAATATTAATACATCTGCCCCATAGATCCATATGTTGCCCTTCTTTACAATTTTCAGTTGCATTTCATCTAACACTGAGGGGTTATTTATCAAAATCTGAAAAATTCACACTGTTTTCTGAAAACTATTCTGTCCAAATCCACACTGACTTTTCCCCCATTTATCAATAATTTTTTCAGAAAATTTCTTGTGTAAGAAAAAAACTCGATAACGTGAATAAATCCAAACAGAGCCGGAACTAGGGGTAGGCAGAGTAGGCACGTGCCTAGGGTGCAAAGCTCGGAGGGCGCCAGGCGTACCTCCTCTGTCGCCTACCCCAAGTCTGGTTCCCTTCTCTGGCCGACTCTACGTACTGTTTGCGTTTTATGCGCTTCTGCGCATGTGCAAATTTGCGCATGCGCACGCGAGCGCAAATTCGCGCATGCGCACACACTAAATAGGTGCTGCGACTGCCGGGCCTGCCTAGGGCGCCTGCCCAGCATGGCTCTGAATCCAAATCGTACAAACCTTTCAGATTTGTCGATGAAGCCACGAAATCTTATTGAATGAAACCCAGTGCAGACCAGGATACCAATGGGTCAATGGCCATTAACTTCTATTTGAATTCGCAGGTCTGAGGTCTGAAAAGAAATCTGAATTTTATGAAAAATGTATTGATAAAAAATCCTTGTGGATTTGGTCGGAGTAGTTTTAATAAATTAGTGAGAATTTTTTAGGATTTTGATAAATAACTCCCTAAAAATATTACAGTCTTTCATTCATCTTCCCCTTATATGTACAGGTACAGTATTCTGGCAAAACAGGCAGTGTTTATTAACCAGCACCTATAGGGGGCACTGTAAGTTTGTATAAGAGCTATTTTTCTGATAAAAAAAAGGTGAATGTGTTTCATAAAATGCTGAGCGAAGTAAAATCTGTTAGACAAAATCAGAGGATAACAGTGCTGTAAATAATCAGCTAGAATTTGTTCTGCCAATGTGTTTTGTAGCTTTAGTCGTTCTTATTTCTCAACAAGGATGAGACAATATATTAAATAAAACTATATTTTATGCACATAATCTTGATGAGTGCAGTACTCTCTGAACTTATATCCTTATATATATATATATTTATATACACAGATGCACACGCACATTTACTACTGTTTCCCAGGTCATTGTGCTGTCACATTTCTAAGATGTTGGGACTGTGGAGAACGGTGATTGGCAGGTGTGTGAAGAGAGTGACAGCACAAAGGACATAATAATGGATGGCTGCTTAAAAACAAAAAGATATAATGGATGACAAAGTAATGTTTGGGAGTGAGAAAGAGAGGTGGGGTGGATTCAAGAGGCAAACAGAGGTGTTGAATGTCAGAGAATGACAGGCAAATACATATTGTGACTAATTACAACATACTTGTCCTTCTCAAGTAAAATACTTTTATCTTTCAGAAATACGGAGTCAGAGAGCAGCACAATGAAGTTAAGTTTCTCAATGGGCACAACACAACTATAACTCAAGAATATTCCATTGGGGCCAAAGACCCAGATGAACCTGTACCTTCAACATCAAGTCCAATGGAGAATTCCCATTCTACATCATTATCAGTTTGTACAAAAGACACACAACAAACAGCAATGCAACTGACACAAGTAGATACAGAGGTGAGAACAAAGCCTGCCTGTTGGAGGATGAATTAAGCTCATGCCTATTTCCTTCTGTTTGCCACTAACATTTTTGAATGAGAAGCGCCATGCGTCCCACACATAGCAGTGACAGACGGACCTCTTCTCAAATATGCAGAGTAAAAAATACTAGGCATTACCTGCGTAAGCATTTCTTTCTACGCTGATGAGAACTTTTCTTTCTTCCCCCTTGCAATAAGGATTCTGATAGGTGATAGTGTTCAGTGCAACTAAGTAAAAAAGGTAGAAATATCTGGGGAATGTCAAATCAGCCCAAAAATGCTTAGGATAGTCTAAGGTTCAATTTATTTCAAAATATATTTTAAGAAGACATATTATTAGTATACTCTTTTAAATATAAAATATGTATACCACTTTAAAAAAGTGGTGTTCTGGTTACTTTGTAGAAAATCTCTGTAAAAATCCTACTAATCCAGCCCATCTGTACTGCTTCTTGCTCCTTTCCCAGGCTGTGTATGGGGGAACCGACAGCAATAAGCTCACTGCACTGTAGTATAGGAACCAATCAGCAGCTAGGCTGACCTGATAGGGAACTGACGCCTGTCTTTGCTTGTGTGACTGCATGGCTGTGATTCGCTGTCCCCCTCCTATTGTGCTTTTGGCAGGGATGGAGATGATAGCAGATCTATATGGAGCTCCAATAATGGGGCCTTTTTAAAAGATTATATTAAGGGGCAGAAATATCAAGGGTCGAATTTCGAAGTGTAAAAAACTTCGAAACTTGACCATCAAATTGCATTATTTCGATATTCGAAGTCAAAGTTTTTTTTTTATCGAATTTGGCCATATTCAGTCGAAGTAAAATCGTTCAATCATACAATGAAATCCTTCTAATCGATCGATTCGAACGATTTAATCGATCGATCAAATGATTTTACTTTGACTTCTAAAAACTTAGCCAAATGTTGGCTATAGGTTCTAGGAGGTCCCCACAGGCTTACATAGCAATTCGGCAGGTTTAAGGTGATGAAGTGTCGAAGTCGACCTTTTTTAAAGAGACTGTAGTTCGATTTTCGAATCAAAGTCGAATTTAGGCCTATTCGATGGTCGAAGTACCCAAAAAATAGTTCGAAATTTGAAGTTATTAATTTCGAAAATTCATTTCGACCCTTAGAAAATCTGCCCCCAACTGTTAGCTCAAAGAAAAAAGAGCACCATATATTATTCAATATTGCCTGCAATATTAGGACGTGTTTCTAGCTATGCTATATGTCTTTTTGAACTTGGCTTGCCTTTGTGTCATATATATATATATATATATATATATAGATATATATATATACAACTATCTATCTACAAATAAATAGTGTGGGTCATTTATAAAGTTCTCGCAGCGCATATTTAATCGTAAATGGTTGTACTGCACATTCTTTTTCCTGAACCCATATATATTGCATTGCTCTGCTATACTCTGTTCTGCTCCAGTTTCGCATTGTGAATACATTTTCGCAAATGAGAGGAGTGCTTGCGTGAGTGCGCCCACTGTGCGAGGTTGTTGTGTGCGAAAATATCTTTGACAGTAATTTAAATTCACAATTTGCAAAACTGCTTTGCGAATATTTTCTCTGCCATCAAAGTTGTGGAATAATTCAAACGCCATTTGAGATTTCTGACATATTAAAAAGCTCTCAAAGACATTTGCATTGTGAAAAAAATTCGCAATTCTGTTCTGCACACCCATATTCAGCTTTATAAATGCAACCATGCGCAGGGCAAATATATTCACTGTGCGAGAAGTTTATAAATGAGCCCCAGTATCTTTTTTTAAGTTTGCAAGCTTTGCCCAGACATAAACACTTGTATTGGCAGGTTTCCTATTAGACTGAGGTATTTAGCCTCCTTTGCTTACTGCTTCTATACACCAAGTGATCTGGTGCAGCACTATAAGACTCGTGTATTCCTATACATTTGCAGAGCTTAGATGAGAAAAGCAGTGAAGAAGAACATAACTTGGAATCTGAAGTTGGTCAACTGGTCCATGATTGCGGTGAAGAATATTCTAGCAGTGTAGATAACCAAGAGCTGTTAAATAGATTAAAGGAAGAGCTGGACAGTGTTAAAAACAGCTATGAAATGGCTAAAGGTAAGTAGAAATCTAGCCTTGCAAAACTGTATATAAAAGGAGTTATTCTACTATAATAAAATGTGTGTTCTACATAACTGTATTTCTTGCTGAAAGTAGTAAACAGTATCACACTCAGATTAAGAGTGGATTAAGCCTGGATTTTAAAATTACAATGAGCCTATTCTCCAAAATAATTTAAAAGATAAAATAAATATGTAAACTGTAATTTGCATGCAGATAAAGAGTACTGCAGCAACAATCTGCAGGACAGTAAAATGCATCTACAGTATATTTATACACATTAGCATTTTGCATACAGACAAAAACAAATCATATATATATATATTAATAGTGCTCTCCTGGTCCTTTGCTCCTTTATTTGTTTCTTCCTGGTCTTAAACGTGGGTCATTTTTGGCAGCAACTCCCAATGTTCTTAATATGTCTGTGGACATTGGAATGGATGTTTTTGGGGGTATTGTGCTGTCTTATATCAAGAAACTAAGAACCTTAAAATCATAATGATTATGGATTTCGTTTTGTGGTATTTACCTGAGAAACTGCAACAAATGCGCACATTTGGATTTAATTAACTTTGAATAAAAAGCAAAACACTTAGGGGATTATTTACTAAATTCAGAATGCAAAAATCACGAAAAATGTGTGCTTTTTTTTTTTTATATAAAATCGGACTTTTAAAAGGATGGAAAAGTCCAAATCTGAAAATCCGGCATCTCAGACCTGTTGAGGTTGCATATAAGTCAATGGGAGAAGTCCCAATGATTTTTTTATGTGCGCTGGGTTTTTGGCAATACCCTGAAGTTTTGGAGTTTTCAGCCAA
Source organism: Xenopus petersii (assembly GCA_038501925.1). Classification (NCBI taxonomy): domain Eukaryota; kingdom Metazoa; phylum Chordata; class Amphibia; order Anura; family Pipidae; genus Xenopus; species Xenopus petersii. The sequence goes on from CM076685.1 coordinate 86,730,566, forward strand.
AATTTTGTTTTTAGTTTTTGGGTAACAAAATAAATTCAGACTTTGATAAATAACCCCCCCCTTACAGCTCTACATGTTAATTCTTGTAGGTGCCAATATGTCTCTGCAGAAACTTCTGTCCCACCAGGAGTCCCAGCTCCACAAAGCTCTAGATGAAAAACAAATTCTCCAGAAAGAAGCAAAAGAGAGGAATATGCAACTACAAGCCATGTCCTTAAAGGTACTAAAGGTGAAATCGATCTATATTTTGTAGATACAATTTGCTTTCCTGTAAATGCTCAGTAAAACAAACTGGGCTCTGTTTATATATTTCTTATTTATTAATACGAGTGGGAGAGGCCATACTTTATCATTAATAAGTAAGTTGTACAAATAAAACATATTCACAAACCAAAGCCTCATCTCAAACCAATGGAACACCCATGGGATGATGTGTGATGCTAATGATCCCCAAACATCAGTGTCTCTTATGTTTGAATAGGAGAAACCAACATCTAGGAAAGCTTTGTAGATACTGTTATAATAACAAAAAGAGCAGCAATTTCCTATTAAATGGATGTTGTACAGGCAAGTGCCTTGATACTTTTGGCCATGTAATGTATTTATTCTTCGTTTCTTCTCTTCATTTGAGACATTTTTCCAACTAATTTATAAATGTGAATTTCTTTTGGAAGTTTTCCAGCCTGAGAGAGGAAAGAAAGCACGAAGAAATGATGGCCGCCATCTCAAAGGAAAACTACAACCTAAGAGAGGTAACCCAGAATTCCATTCAAGCATTAAAAATACTCCCCAAATATGCTCTGAATACACTCATCTTCCATTGGCAAATATGTCCAGAAAAAGACCGCCAGAAAAAGTAGATCAGCAGTATTCCCTTAACCCAATACTTTAGCACAAGGGAACAGGTTAGCAAAGATCTGGATCTGCAGGGAGTTGCCCAAAATCAACAGATATATATCTGTATATAATGACTTTTTGTTATCAAAATGAATAGCGTGTGGTGGGACTGATAAACTGGCATAAGACTGACCAGTTCTTTCAGCTGAATCTGAACATCTTGATTTGGATTACTAAATGTGGTCAAATTGGGTGGAATTGCTTAAAATGGAAAAATGCTTTCCACAGATCCCAACTGCATTGATCTGCTGGCCAAGAAGCTCAAACGTTAATGTCCATCTTTCTGGCCGGAGAATTAGATTGGTGCATGATGGCCATATATATGTGTGGCCAAAATAATAAGAAAAAGGAATTTCCCCGGAATTACTGTAATTATGTGGCCAACTCTATGATTATACACTGAAGTCACTCAAGGACAGAAATGAGACCAAATGATCTCAAGTAGCAAATGCATGAAACTAGTGAATTATTGTCACATGCATTGATCTATTTTCATATATACATTGATCTATTTTTTCTTGTAGCTTGTGACAGAATTAAAGTCGGAGATGAGCAAAAGAAATGACATGATTACTGATTTAAAGCGTGAAGTTCAGAGACTACAGAGGCAGTGCACAGATTTCCAGATACAACTGGAAAAAAAGGAGGAAGACATAAATGACATTCAGAGGAAGTCAGAGGATTTGTTGTGCTCCAATCAGCAGATAAAAGTGACCCTGGAATGTCTCCAATCTAGGGTAAATGCAAGGATTTATTTTCTCTTTTTTTGACAGACTGCTAGAGACATTAACACATCATAGTAGTACTTAAAGGGATACTGTCATGGGAAAACATGTTTTTTTTCAAAATGCATCAGTTAATAATGCTGCTCAAGCAGAATTCGTCACTGAAATCCATTTCTCAAAAGAGCAAACAGATTTTTTTATATTTAATTTTGAAATATGACATGGGGCTAGACATATTGTCAGTTTCCCTGCTGCCCCCAGTCATGTGACTTGTGCTCTGATAAACTTCAGTCACTCTTTACTGCTGTACTGCAAGTTGAAGTGATATCAACCCCCCCAGCAGCCTAACAACAGAACAATTGGAAGGTAACAAGATAGCAGCTCCCTAACACAAGATAACAGCTGCCTGGTAGATCTAAGAACAGCACTCAATAGTAAAAGCCAGGTCCCACTGAGACTGATTCATTTACCAGTAGGAGAAATAACAGCCTGCCAGAAAGTAGTTCCATCCTAAAGTGCAGGCACAAGTCACATGACTGGGGGCAGCTGGGAAACTGACAATATGTCTAGCTCCATGTCAGTGTCAGGTATTGCTGGGATTCGAGCCGGGGACCTTTGGGTTTCTTGCTCGATACCTTAAAGGGATACTGTCATGGGAAAAAACATTTTTTTCAAAATGAATCAGTTAATAGTGCTGCTCCAGCAGAATTGAATATAAAAAAATCCATTTGCTCTTTTGAGAATTGGATTTCAGTGCAGAAATCTGCTGGAGTAGCACTATTAACTTATGCATTTTGAAAAAAACATGTTTTCCCATGACAGTATCCCTTTAAACTGATGCACGGTTCCCCAAATGGTCTTCTGTTTTGCATCTGCATTGGATGCCAGTCACATGCCAGTATTAGCTCATGCCCGCTCATGAGACTGATAAAGGCAGAGTAAATGAGGGGGATTGATACTTGGAAAGAAAAACAAAGGATCTTGGGCCAAGTATTGGGAAAGTACCTTCCATTCCCCAGTTTCATAATGTCGAAAAAACTTGGCAAGCTTGGGCAAGTGGGAGTGTGAGTAGGCCGGAGAATAAATGGAGAGATCGGGAGGACTTAAGGGAAAGAAATAGACTTGAATGCGTGAGTTGGCAACAGTTAGGGTAGGTTTGTAAAGAAAACCCATGAACAGTTACCATACTGTCTGCGCTTCTGTATATCCAAGTTTAGAAGTATTACTGCTAGCTTAAACCAGTGATATAGCTGTATTGGTCCATACTGGGACTATGGGATAGTGTTAATTCATATATTTAGGGGCATGTTTACTAAAGGAAAACCACAATGTCAGTGATCATAGGTAGGTACAATGTGCAGTCTCTGGATGCCTCCTCTGACAGAAAATAACCCTGCGGTTTGTGTTCTGTGTAATATCAGTTTCATGAGACAGGGCTGATAATTTGGGCCCTGGTTGTGTTAAAAAACATTTAAAAAAAAAAAAAATCAACAACAGGACATTTATGATCAGCATCAGAACAACCCGAACTCTTTTATTTCTTTCTCTGGATAACAGTTTGAGAGATTCCGTACCAAAATTATTCAAGCCACGTATAGTGCTCCTGGAGTCAAGTGTCCACAGCTGGAAATGACAGACAATGAAATCCTAGAAGGCATGCAGGTAAATATAGTTGTATTGAGCATTATGTATTTTTCAACAGATTTTCAACTGATTTTTATTTCAGTAATCAGATTACCTAAAAGGGGGTGGGCTGGAGTTACTGCAGGGGCCCAAGGCAATATACATACTGTATATAATCTATCTAGATAGATATAATCTATCTATCTATCTATCTATCTATCTATCTATCTATCTATCTCTCTCTCTCTCTCTCTCTCTCTCTCTCTCTCTCTCTCTCTCTCTCTCTCTCTCTCTCTCTCTCTCTATCTATCCCTCTATCCCCCCCCTCTCTCTCTGTCTCTCTCTCTCTCTCTCTCTCTCTCTCTCATCATCTGTCTATCTATCTGCTTATTTGTATGTGTACTATAAAACATTTTTTGCCCAAGTGGCCATTCAGAGGCAACATTTCCTCTATCTTTATGCTGTGATTGCAAAGAAATTCTTTTGTGGCCAGTACAGTATACAAATGCATGAATAACCTGGTACAATCTCCTATTAAAAAAACACTGTCACCATATTAAAGGAGACATATAGCACCCCAATCTTTTAGACAATAATAAAGACAATATGGTGCCGGACACTCTGGGCTAAATATGAGTTTCTTTGGTCCCTGTCTATTCTTTAAATAAGGGGTGGCCGTGTTCTGACAGTCCCTGCCAGAAGCACAAGGAGAGGGAATAAGCCTCTCCAGTATAGTCTGAGAAAGGAGGCAGCAGGAAGTGGAACATATTGGCTGGAAAGGAGGCAGCAGGAAGTGTAAAATATTGGCTGGAGAGTTGGCTAGTAGAGCCCAAAAAAAGAACTAAGAAGTTTCCAGTTTCGCAAGAGCTTTATTAAATTCAGGCAAAGGAAAACTTGTTTGAGCAAGGCATAACTTTTCGCATTGCGAATATTTTTTCCGTTAACAACTTTTATTACATTCCCCCATAAGAATTTTAACATTAACATTTCACTTGCTAGAAAAAGGCATCTGAAACTGCAGTATGTACTCTGTCTGCCACTACTGATGTACCTGCATACCCCTGCTTGATTTTTACCTCCAATAAGGATTAATCATATCTTAGTTAGTATTAAGTACAAGGTACTGTTTTTTTATTACAGAGAAAAATGAAAGGGCAAAGTGACTAACGCTGGTGAAAATTCGCCAGCGTGACGTCATTTCAGGACTTTGCCAATTTACTAACAGGCGGTAGCATAAATTCGCTTGTGTAATGTAATGTAGTTACTGCAACATATAGGGCCATTGTACTTTAACTTCACGCCGTATGCTAATTAGGCATCGCTAGCGTAACTTCGAACTGCTTATCGTATTATCGCTAGCGCAACTTTGCAAGCATTGGGAACTCTGGACACAACTTAAGATTTTCGTGAATTATCGTTGTCCTGGTGAATCTACGCCTGGCGAAGTGTTGCGATGTCAGCGAAGCTGTCGCTGGCGCAATTGCGGAGATAAGTAAATTTGCCCCTATGGGAGATGGCCTTCCCATATTTCTGAGCTTTCTGGGTATGTATCCTATTTCTTATTACAGAGTTTATTGCACTTTTGACTTCTTCTTCTGAACTTCATTGGGTAATGGCAGTTTTGTGGTGGTGTACAGGTATGGGATCCATTATCCAGGAACCCGTTATCCAGAAAGCTCAGAATTATGGAATGGCCATTTCCCATAGACTCCATTTTATCAAAATAATCCAAATTTTTAAAAATTATTTCCTTGTTCTCTGTAATAATAAAACAGTAGCTTGTACTTGATCTCAACTATGCTATAATTAATCCTTATTGGAAGCAAAACAAGCCTATTAGGTTTTTTTAATGTTTATATGATTTTCTAGTAGACTTAAGGCATGGAGATCCAAATTATGGAAAGATCCCTTATCCGGAAAACCCCCGGTCCCAAGCATTCTGGATTACAGGTACCATACCTGTATAACAATAAAAATAGCTTTTTTACATAGCAGGAAAGATATCTGCAGGCATCAAATAAGCCAACACACTGCAATTAATTCTAGGAAATTTACTTGAAAGAACTGATTTTTTTTTAACCGGAAATAGTTGGTATTTCAATGCAATATTCCTACTATTTCTTTCATGTGTCCTCATTTAGCTCCTCCCCCCTTATGTGTTTGCAGAGAATTATTACAGAGCGATCAGATTTCCATCAACAGCTCAAGCAGAAAGGAGTAAAAGTCCCTTCTCTTTACATCAATGAGAACACAGCCTCAAAGCAACCGGCCTCGAACACAAGGAAAAGACTTTAATGAAAAAACTTTCCGGATCTACTCTGTACAGGTCCCCATTACTAGTAAATTCTGCATTGTGTTTTGCCAACTGGCCTCTTGTGCATTATTTGGTTTGCTTGGTTAATTCTTTATCTGTAATGTTCCATACTGCAATAGTGTCTACATATAAATCATAATCACAAGGTATTGGGGTGTCTCCTAGCATGTACATTTTCTAAATAAATTAACTTGTATTTTTTTGATAGCCCCCATGCTGTGAAGTTATTGTATCTCAGCTTCCACACTGTGCAGGAAATACTGAAATAGAAAAAGATTAGAGTGGTTGCACCCTACCAACTAAACTGTATTAGCAATGGAATGTGTTATCATTTCCTGTATTATACTTAGAAATTATTACAGATAAAATTCTCTGAATGCCCCAGAGCCACGAGAAACTGCATCTTCTCCCTAATGTCCAACTCCTATTACATTCAAGTATACCTGTCAATTCCATAAGTGAATTATCTTGCACATGTGACCTTCCCTAACTTGATATTGAAATACAGAATATGTTAACGATTCTCGATGGAAGGAGGCAGCGAGGATCGACACATTGCAAAATATCTCCATAGGTGAGAATCCCTGTACATTGTAGGAGCAGAAATGTCAGTGGCAGAATATTAATAACAAACATCTTTTATGCTCTGAACAGTGTCGGACTGGCCCAATGGGATACCAGGAAAACTCCCGCTGGGCCCAGGTGTCAGTGGGCCCTCCTGCTGCTAAACATTTGGCCTATTCCATGGCTATTCCCTATTTCTATGTGAACAAATAGGCTAAATAGATGGAATAATAGATTATAGTATGTAAAGAAAAGAGACTAGGAGAATAGAGGTCGAGTGAGAAGAGGAATAATAAAAGTACTGAGAGTGGGCCCCTGGTTTAAGGTTTTTGGGTGAGCCCCTGGCCTAAGGTTTTTGGGTGGGCCATACCTCCCAACTGTCCCTTTTTCGGAGGGACAGTCCCTCTTTTGACAGCTCAACCCGCAGTCCCTCATTTGTACTGGAAAGTCCCTCTTTTCTCTGCACTGAACAGCCAGAAAAAGAAACAAAGTTTCTCACTTAATTGGCTTTTAGCAGAGCCCAGAACAGCTAACAGGTGCAAATAAGATACTTTGTAACAATTTTGAGACACAAAAACACAGTTTAGATAAGGAAAAATATTTTCAAACTTCCATAACCTGCCAAATTTTGTAAAACAAACATGGTAATTGGGGGTGTGGCCACAGAAAGGGGTGTGGTCAAACAGTTTGCTGCGCTACGTGCGGGAAAAAAATTTTTGGCCCTCTTTTTACTTCCAAAATGTTGGGAGGTATGGGGTGGGCCCAGGGGTGCTTCGCCAATGAGGCGAGTTGAGGCTGTCGCCTCAGGCGGCAGCGCCCCACTAGGTACTAGGGGCAGCAAAAATGCTGCTCCTGGTACTTTAAGAGCAAATTTCTGGGGGAGGGGGGCAGCAGAGGGGCCAGAATCGCCCCTGGGTGGGCCCCTGGTGTACCAGTCCGAACCTGGCCATGAAAGTCAGAAAAGTTGTCCCTATAAAGCAGCTCATTCCACTATGTGAACCTAGTGTTTCATACAGTATGTAAGTATGTTATAAATGCCAAAGTACATGATGGGGTTTGTACAATCCTCTGTGTTTTATACAACTGCTGGATTCGGTTTTTTTTTTTATAAAGCAATGTCACATGATAGAGCTTGAGGATATTGAGAGTCATCTGATATGGCCCAAGAGGTTATTCATATATCTTATAACATAGATCTTCTTCAGTAGTTGGATTGTTGTTTAAATAATTTAATTAATCTGGCAAAACTATATCTGTTAGAATGTGTCAGGGAAATACAACCCAACACGGGCATTAAATAAATTAGTAATAAAGCACACCGAGTTGAATTCAGTTTATGGATAGAGATGGTTTAAATGGACAATTAACACAGAACAGACTATTTGGTATAATTCACAGGTAGTTATAAAACACCTCCCACTTGAAAAAATTACAACCAGTGCTTCCACTTAAACTGAAAGGTTTTATTTATCAGGATATAAAATGTTGTGACACAATGTGGAGCAATGTTATTAGGTGCGTTGCACAATGCCAGGCTCTATAATATACCACTACAACTTTGTGCCAAAATGTTACTGAAATCTATGGAATAAATCACTTTAAGGGCAGAGACACATGATGCGATTCGGGGAGAAAAGGAAGTGCTCCAAGTGTAATCCGCCGATTTACATTTCAGCTCGCAAGAAGGCAGGGGAGGCAGTTCGCCCGAAGAAGAGGAGATTTGTCGCCAGGACACTATTCCCCCCGAATCGCATTGTGTGTCTCTGCCCTAAATAACACAGATATTGGAGTGTAAACCACCTTTATTTTGTACAGACAGACAGAAAGACAAATAGAGAGATAGGCAAGTAATGGGGTGAACCATGGCTGGAGCACCTAAACCTCTGTGTCTAATGGATAATCTGATGTTAGTTAGTTTTGCTGACATTTATATTCTTATTTATCTCTATGGAGATCAAATAAACATCCAACTGCCCAGATCCAGTTAGCATTAAAGTTTAAGAAAAACAAATGTTTCACCCAGAAAGCAGATCTATCTCAATGTGGTCACTTGATGCAACCATCTTATTTGAGTGAGAATTCCCACAGGTCAGAATCAGAAACACAATATATCTTTGTAGAGGAATTAAATAGCACAATTCTTCTGCTTGTTCATGCAGGTATATGGTTACAGAAGTGGTGCGCCTATATAACGGCTCTGCCCAGCCAACTACATCACAACTGTGACTGAACTGTATGTTTTCCAATTGTGTAGAACAATCTCTGCCACTAGAGAGATGGTTTTGCAATAAGGGCTCCATCTGATGATCTGACCGTTGGCCAGGGCCCTGCTTGAAGGTCCAAGCTTTGGTCAAGTTTCTCTTTGAGTGAAATGAGTACAGATGAAATGAGGAAAATATTGGGTATCACTATATCATTCATAGTTTCGTGAATATATATGTATTAAACCCAAATATCACTATAAGTGACTGACAAGCTGGGCATTCAGGTATATCTTGTAGAGCAGAGGGCCATTCTCCCAAATTCTCACCCTAAAGGTGGCCATAGACGCACAGATAATATCGTACAAAATGAATTTTCGGACGTTATCCGGTGCGTGTATGGTGGGAAAAGAGCTGACCGATATCGGCAGAAGACTTGAATATCGGTCGGCTCGTTGATTGGGCTGGACGGAAAATTTTGATCGGGTGCCTTTGATGGCACCCAAACAGTTAGTGCTGAATCGTCAGATACATGTAGAATTCTATTGTTTCTATCTGTATATCTGACGATTCAGCTCTACACGTGTGTATTGAAACGAATGATCTTCCTTGGAAAAATCTTTTCCAAGAAAGATCGTAATTGTTACGTCTATGGCCACCTTAAGGATGAGCCTCACTGATATTGCCAAAAGCCCCTCAGGGGACCAGCCCCATGGTTTTGGAACCCCCTTCACTAGAGCAAGCCCAGTAGATAAGGCCAAGTCAAGTGACATAGCCTATGACTACGTGCCCGTAAGGCATGAAACACGTAAATCTCTACTGAGATGTTTTTTTACTAAATAAATACTTTTTTAACTGCATCAATCTATGGAGTGTGTTCCAGTTTGTGCCAGTCTTTCTCTACATATTAGCAAGTCAGGTGAAGTTGTGGCCCTCCTGGACAATAAATTGTGGGTACTGAAGACCAGTTGGCAGTCAGAAGCTGACATTAAGGCACCGTGCATGTGCCATGCAAATCCATGACACCTGTTTATACCATGTTATTTTAATGCCTGGCCATTCCCGTGTGCATTGTCTCAAAGCAACTTAATAAACACTTCCCAGTTTACCTTGGGTGACTGTTAGCGGCATCTCTAGCCAATTACAGGCAGAAACAGAACTGACAGTTTATAAAACATATTCATTGCTGATTCACCTCTAATCTTTAGTATCAACATAATAAAACGTTATCATTTGCTGCTAATAATTAGCCACAGTGCCTGTGCCAAGAATAAGGTGCTGCAACGTCACTGTGTTGCACTACAGGTCCCAGGAGGCCTGTCTGTCAGTGAAAGTGTTAAAGGGATACGTGTGCTGCCAGCTGCTCCCAGCCACACTGAAGGCCTGGCACACAAATCTGGCCCTTTCAGGGAGCCCCCTCTCAGCCTCCTTTCCTTCATTCCATTCTCTGCTCTCCCCCACCCCCTTTCTCCTCATAATATCCTCCCATTATTACACAACACAGGCTGCTGCTGCTGCTCTCCGGGTCACCATTGGTTTAAACTGTGAATTATTAAGGATTTTTTTTTTGTTGGTAAATCTCCAGAAAGGAACTGCAGGCAGCCAGTCAGCTGGGCAGTGCATGGAGCTCAGTCACATTGTAGAATATTTACTGATTCACATAGTGAGAACATTAGATCTTTTCCCCTGTGACTCGTCACTGCTTCTTTGCAGCAATTACAACGAAGACTCGTAAGGTAAGTTTCTTTAACTTTTTTCCCTGTTCAGTTACAGAATGAAATTCAGTGCTTAGCTTTAATAAACCCCACACATGTGATGCTGTTTGATCCTGCTTTGCTGCCATACTGCTGTGCCCTCATTGCCTCTAGTGTTCAGTTTACTGACCTTACACTCAATCTGGTTAGCAAACTGCATGGGATTTTGTTACTGTCACCTCCCCTCTGGCTGGTGTTAGTTACCGGGTGCCCTAATTAAAGTGGGCAACCTTGGCTGGGCGCATAAGGAATAAGGAGCGGCACAGATGTTCAAGCAAATCTGCCCATAGCCGTTTGTATACAGAGTGTGGTGTGTAGCACAGATGTGCTCAGCTGCTCACTTCCGCTCATTTTTGATGTGCTGGGTAAATATTACTGTTAAAGGAGAACTACAGCCTAACTAAAGAAGAAGCTAGAAATGTTGTACATTATGTTTTGAGCTTCTGTACCAGCCCAAGGCCACCACGGTCCTTTAGCAGTAAAGATCTGTGTCTCCAAAGATGCCCCAGTAGCTCCCCATCTTCTTTTCTGCTGATTCACTGCTCATGCTCTGTGCTGCTGTCACTTACTGAGCTTAGGGACCCACTCACAATATACAGTACACATAAGGGCAGTTTTATCAAAGGTCAAGGTGAATTTTCGAATGAAAATTTGAAGCTATTTTGTGTACTTCGACTAGGGAATAGTCGAAATTCGATTCGAATTTGAAGAGAATCGAAAATTCGAATATCGAAATGTATCATGTATTGTCTCTTTAAAAGTTTGACTGCGACCATTCGCCATCTAGAACCTGCCGAATTGCTGTTTTAGCCTATGGGGGACCTCCTAGAACCTATTTGGAGTCAATTGGTGGACTTTGAAAAATCGAAGGTTTTTTTGGGAAAAACTTCGAATTTAATTCGATCGAATGAGATAATCCTTCGATTCGAACGATTAGAATTTGGCCGAATACGGACCTAATAGATCGAAAACTGACCTATTTGACCCCAAAAAACGTCAACTTAATTTCGGTTGGTCTATTTGAATTCGAATTTCGACGTTTTTTTCAATTCGAAATTCAACCCTTGATAAATATGCCCCATAGAATAGAATTGTCAAAAGTATGCTTAGTAATTAATACAGATAATTACTACATGGCAGCACAGAAACCAGTGCAATTAGCATCAGAATTTAATAATCAGCCCTGTAGCATCAGCTTATATTACAGGCCAACCTCATTTTCTGCTGGATAATTAGTGACGAGCCCTAAGCTTAGCTTCTCAACAGCTGCTCAGAGCCCACTGAGCATGTGAGTGTCGCAGACACTTTCCAAGATGGTGACCCCCTGTGACAAGTTTGAAGTCCAGGATCATTGCTGCTATTGAGAAGCTGAAACTTTAGGCTGATGCAATAAGTTCAGTATATAAAATATGGCATTTTTAGCTACATTCATTTTTAGGGTTTAGTTCTCCTTTAAGTGATAAGGAAGGAGCAATTTGTAAGTGACCTCTTATAAGGTAAGTGTTCAAAAACAACCAGCCCTTGATTGTGCTTCATTAGGTTGACCTGAGAAATATGGTGATCTGGTTTTTTAATATTATTTTATGGGTTTATTGGCTCATTATCCTTAATGTAGTTATTGTGCTTATACTTTTATATACTCGTATGGCATATGCATTTATGTAATTTTATAGCACTTAAAGGACCAGTGACATAGAAATTTTTTAAAAAAAATTAGTTTGTACATAAGGAAAAAAAAAACACCAAGACACATTTAACTTTAAATTCGCAAAGTCTTTATTAAGAAATAACTTACCCATACTCTGCTTGCGCTCCTCTTCAGAAAAGGCGACGATCCATTGTGCAGCGCTCGATTTCTCGATTTTCTCGATTTCTCCTCCCTGGCTATCTTCTATAGAAGGCAGGGAGGAGAAATCAAGTGCCGCACCATGGATTGCCGCCCTGTCGCCTTTTCTGAAGAGGAGTGCTATCGGAGTATCGGTAAGTTATTTTTTTAATACAGACTTTGCGAATTTAAAGTTAAATGTATCTTGGTGTTTTTTTTTGTTTCATGTTACTGGTCTTTTAACTTGTACTGTTAAATTGTAAATCTTTTATGCTTTGGAAAACCCAATAAAAATGATGAAATTAACAAAAAAATAATAATAAAAAAAAAAAAATATGGTGATGCTTTTTGGCTCTCCTCGATACTTCAGCAAACCCAGCTTCAATGTTAAGTTATGAAATATCTGGGATCAAAACCTAATGATTTGCTGTCCTAGATAATCTTCGAGCTATACCTACAGTATATATGTCTGTGAAAGAACAATGGTTCTAATAAGCATTATTTCATTGATAAGCGCAGTAGCATGCTTGTTGGTGTCTATGTTGATCTGTAGTAGTGATGGGTGAATTTATTCGGCAGGTGCGAATTTGCGCGATTCGGCACCAGGGAATAAATTCGCAAAATTGGTGCGAAAATTCAATGGCGAAAATTCCAATGTGCGCCGGCATCCAAAAAACCAGACGCCGGCGTCAACAACGAGACGCGGGCGGAGTTTCGTGATTTTTTCGCCGTTCAAATTCGCCCATCACTAATCTCTAGTGAGTTGCATCTGCCCAGCCTTGCCATGCAATATTATAGCCGCAAGGAATGTTGTGTAACATAACACACCTATAACTATATGAATACATATAGGCACACAAAATACATTCAAATTGTGATGTGGCCACAATTATTCCAACTCCAGTTATCATGAAGGAGGATGTTAGCAGAATTCCAGGATTTGCAGCCCAACATCTGGAAGGCCACAGGTTGCCCGTGCTGGATTTAATGTCATTGGCGGCGTAGACACTGAACACATCATCATTTATTTATATAGCACCAGCAATTTATGCAGCACTGTACATTCATTTATAACATACAGACGGCTTACAATAATTTAACAACCAAGGGTTACAGAATAAAAATAGGATCAGAGACCCTGCTCACAAGAGCTAACAATCTAAAGTTCTGCCAGTCAGGTCTGTCCTCCTTATCACATGCTCAGTTAATAATACGTTAAAAATAATGGCACCCGTACACTAAGGGGGTTATTTATCAAAGTCAATTTTATCTCAACATTTTTCTGCTACAACCGCTGATAAAATCTGCTCGGGTTTTTTACGCTTATTTATTATTACATTTTCCTGAAAATTTGCTTTATGGGAAAAAATCCAATCCAATCCAGATTTCGTATGCATTTTTGCCAGAAAACTCAGAAAACTTCAGGGTATTGCACGAAAACCAGCGCACTTCAAAAAATCATTGGGACCTCTGCCTTTGACTTATATGCAACCGTGACAGATCTGAGATGCCAAATTTTCTGATTTGGACTTTTCCATCCCTTTTATATATAAAAAAAATGTTTTGGGTTTTTTGCATTCGGCATACAGGATATGATGTCACTGACATAAGATTGAGGAAGATGTAGCTTCATTTTATCAGTTCGCCTGGTCTGAGGTGCTGAAAGAGGTGACATTCTGTAAAATTTGCATCTTGGTGAATTTGCAGAGTAGCGACCGTTCGTCAGAGTGAAAAGTCACCTGGCGATAGGGTGCGAACGAACACTAGTGACGGTCTCGTTTGCTAGTTAATTGTCCTCTACGCCTGTTAGTATATTGGCGATGTTTTTGCAGATGAGATTTCTGGTGTATTGTCACTAGCGTTGGCAACTTCTCCCTTTAGTAAATCTGCCCCAATGACACTTGCATGTGATACTTTTGAGGCAAGTCTCCTGTGCCTTTTGGGCCTCCTGTTTGAACCCCAGAATTCCCATCACATCAGGGTGGCATTATATCCAGGCTTCCACAATTTCATTAGGATCACTTGGTCACTATTCAGCAGAAGAGACAGGATGGATTCCATGGCACTTGGCACAACTATAATAAAGTGCAAAAAGCTTGTTTGGGCACGAGTATCATTAACGAATGGCACCAAAATGTCCTACATTTGCGGCTCTTTTCTTTTTATCAGTACAGGTATGGGACCTGTTATCCAGAATGCTCAGGACCTGGGGCTTTACAGATATTAAATATTTCTTTAATTTGGATCTGTATACCTTAAGTCTACTACAAAATCATGTAAACATTAAGGGGCAGATTTATCAAAGGTCGAAGTGAAAATTCGAATTGAAAAAATTCGAAATTTGAGCTAATTTTTGTGTACTTCGACTAGGGAATAGTCCAAATTTGATTCGAATGCACTGTCTCTTTAAAAACTTGACTATAACCATTCACCATCTAAAACCTGCCGAATTGCTGTTTCAGCCTATGGGGGACCTCCTAGAACCTATTTGAAGTCAATCTGAAGTTTTTTTTGGAAAAACTTTGATATGTACGATTCCAATGCACTATTACTTCAATTTGTACGATTCTAATTTGTATGAATTTGAATGAATACGGACTATTCACCTGCAAAAAAACCTTTTTTTTTAATAATTTTCAGTTGGTCTTTTTGAATTCGAATTCAAAAGTTTTAAAAAATTCGACTTTCACCTATTTGCCATCAAAAACCTGCCAAATTGCTGTTTTAACATATGGGGGACCTATTTGGAGTAAATTGGTGGACTTAGAAAAATCGAACGTTTTTATTGGGAAAACTTCAATTCGTATGCGCTATTACTTCGATTCATACGAATTCGAACGAATACAGACTATTCACTATTAATACATTTTGGTTGGTCTTTTTGAATTCGAATTTCAACGTTTTTCAAAATTCGACCCTTGATAAATCTGCCCCTAAATAAACCCAATAGGCTGGTTCTGCTTCCAATAAGGATTCATTAAGGGGCAGATTCACTAAGGGTCGAATATCGAGGGTTAATTAACCCTCGATATTCGACTAGGAACTAAAATCCGTCGACTTAGAATATCGAAGTCGAAGGATTTAGGGCAGATAGTACGATCGGATTATTCCTTCGATCGAACGATTAAATACTTCGAATCGAACGATTTTTTTAAATCCAACGATCGAAGGAATATCCTTCGATCAAAAAAAGTTAGCCAAGCCTATGGGGACCTTCCCCATAGGCTAACATTGACTTCGGTAGCTTTTAGATGCCGAACTAGGGGGTCGAAGTTTTTTTTAAAGAGACAGTACTTCGACTATCGAATGGTCGAATAGTCGAACGATTTTTACTTCGAATCCTTCGATTCGAAGTCGTAGTCGAAGGTCGAAGTAGCCCATTCGGTGGTCGAAGTAGCCCAAAAAAATTCGAAATTCAAAGTTTTTTAATTTCGAATCCTTCACTCGAAGTTAGTGAATCGGGCCCTAAATGTTAGTTTGGATTAAGTACAAGGTACTGTTTTATTATTACAGAAAAAAAGGAAATTTTTAAAAAAAAATTTGGATTAATTAGATAAAATGGAGTCTATGGGAGACAGCCTTTCCATAATCTGGAGCTTTCTGTATAATGGGTTTCCGGATAATGGATCCCATACCTGTAGTGAACATTTGATCAATTGAACGAAGGGTGCATGTGCAAGAAGGAAATATGCATTCAGTTATATTTGCACTTCATACTCAGACAGTTTGGCCGCTCCTTAAAGACACAAGTTTATATTCTCTGAGCATTCCACAGGGAAATTCCATCAGATAATCTCACATTCCAGCATTCCTCAGGAAAATCTTTGACTATTTAGCCAGTGTTTACGATAATAGATTATAGACTGGTATACACATTTGTTATTAAAGTTCAGTTATATCTGAAACAGGCTTTAAAGAAATATAAATATATACAGTATGTTATACTTACACATCTCTTGCTATTTTCTTATTGCATTTTGTGCACATTTTTCTGATAAATATAAGCTTTTTGTGTCTTTTTTTTAAGCCCAATGTAAAATGTAAGTTATCTGCCATAAAGCACTGTCATTCTTATAACCATTTACCAACTGTCTGTTATTAGCTGCTAATCTTTGATTGCGGCACGGTAATCGTTACCCTCACTGAGTACAGACCAGGCACAAAGATGGGCAAACTGCACACATTAAATTGTTATACACAACACACTTGTACCTATGAAGTGATGTTTGTTATTGCACAAGGCAGCAAAAAAGGGGCCCAAACAGCTGTCTTGACCAGGCTGTAAGTACAGGACTCCCTGCAGGATGCACCTATGGGTGCTTGATGTGGCACCAGCTGAATTTCACAAACGTTAAAGGAGAACTAAATCCTGAAAATGAATATGGCTAAAAATGCCTTATTTTACATACTGAACTTATTGCACCAGCCTAAAGTTCCAGCTTGTCAATAGCAGCAATGATCCAGGACTTCAAACTTGTCACAGGGGGTCACCATCTTGGAAAGTGTCTGTGACACTCACATGCTCAGTGGGCTCTGAGCAGCTGTTGAGAAGCTAAGCTTAGGGGTCTTTGCAAATTATCAAGCAGAAAATGAAGTTGGCCTGTAATATAAACTGATGCTACAAATTCGGATGCTAGTTGCACTGGTTTCTGTGCTGACGTAGTAATTCTCTGTATTAATTACTGACCAGCCTTATATTGTGACTTTTATATTCTATGGGGCAGATTTATCAAGGGTCGAATAAAGTGCTGGGGAAGGCCCCCATAGGCTAACATTGGACTTCGGTAGCTTTAATCTGGCAAAATATGAAGTTGAAGTTTTTTTCTAAAGAGACAGTACTTAGATTATTGAATGGTCGAATGGTCGAACGATTTTTACTTCAAATCATTCGAATCATTAGATTCGATCAAATTCAATCAAATTTGACCTATTCGATGGTCGAAGTCCCCAAAAAAAACCTTTGAAATTCGAATATTTCTTTATTCGAACTATTCACTCCAGCTTAGTAAATCTGCCCCTAAAAGTTAAAAGGTGAGCCAACCCTTTTAAGTGATAAAAAATTAAAATAACAGTAGGTTGTAGATTCACAAGCAGAAAACCAATAATTTAAAAACTATAAAAATAAAAATGAAATGAAGCACATTTAAAAATTTGCTAGGAATATAATATTCTCTAGTAACTAAAAACTGACTTAAAGGTGAATTGCCCCTTAAATTTATCAGACAAAGCCTGTGTATCTTTTTATGATTTAGGAGTCTGTATCCTTATGGAATTTTTCCAGTGCTAATGGTTCAATCTTCTTGTTGCAGGTAGGTCTTTGGGGGGTATTGAGTCTTCAGTATGCAGCCACAGGAATCCACTGGAGTGCAGTACAGCAGGTGGAATGAGAACAACCAGGACCAAGTCAGTGTAAACACCTCTAATACAGATGCCCCAGCATGGAGAAGGTAATAAAGATATGCCAGAATAAGAGTAACATATATTATTAACTGTTATATAAGTGTAGCCTACAACTTCCAATCTTTCTACAATCTTCTACTGTAGGAACAGTTACAATGGTAGGTAGTGTGATGACTGCCTGCACATCTCATATTAGTCTTGTAGTATTAGAACCATAGAGAACAAGGTCATTATGAAGAGTGACAGGCATAGACATAAGTCACCAAATGTGAAGGAGCCTTAAAGGGCATGCAAAGGCAAAAAAATAAAATCCCATTTTTACTTTCTTTAATGAAAAAGAATATACTTTAATTTAAAAATTTGTACAGTTTTTATAAGAAATCTGACTGTACGCAGTGAAATTCTCCGTTAATTTACTGCTGTGGATAGGAATTGTCAGACTGATCTGCAGGGAAACAATCATACTTATGAACAGCAGGGGAGCCCCCATCTTGATTTCCCAGCCATGCAGAACTCAAGCAGCTTTGTTTGTTTCCCTGTAGAGCAGTCGGTGATTGTGTAGAGATTTGTATTGAATTTTATTTTTGCCTTTACATCCCCTTTACAGTTTCCAACTCCAGCTGCAGGGACAAAGATCATGGTGCATAAACAGATAAACTGGGAATTGAAGGATTATTTTGCTGCAGCCACTGGTTCTGGAGAGTTGGTGAAAGTTTGTTTTAAACAATACAAAAACTATAAAATCCACATTAGATTACATGACTACTCGGTCTGCATATTGCTGTATCAGCTTCTGGCAGATATTATTTGACTTGTGCTGTTTTGATCATTTATGACGATCCCTAAGCAGCCCAGACCACACTGAGCATGTGCACAGTCTTGGTCTTGCAAAATTACAAACAAAGTTACAAGATGGTGACCCCCTGTGGCCAACTTTTAAAGCATAAATCATTTGTTTTATTAGGCTTGTAGTGCAGTAAGTTCATGTTTATGTATACAAAATACAACATTTCTAGCCTTATTCTATTTTAGACTTCCATTGTAAAGGGGTTGTCAAGTTAACTTTTAGTATGATGAAGAGAGTCCAATTTGCAATTAGTTTTCATTTTTTCATTATTTGCATTTTTTTAATAGTTTTACATTTTGTTCAGCAGCTGTCCAGTCTGGGATTTCAGCAGCTATGTGGTAGCTAGGGTCAAGATTGCCTTAGCATCAGAAACTGGTTTGAATGAGAGACTGGAATATGAATAGGAGAGGACTTGAATAGAAAAATCAGTAATAGAAAGTAACAATAACTATAAAATTGTAGCCTCACAGAGCAATACATGTTTGGCTGCTGGGTCATTGACCCTGATTGGAAAGAGTCAGCAGAAGAAGGCAATAAAATAATACTAATATAAAAAATAATTAAAGTAATTAATAAAATAATAAAAAAAACTATATAACATTTAAAAAAAAAAAAAAAAAAAGACCAGCTGAGGCGTTGCTTAGAATGGACCATTCTATAACATACTAGAGTATAACGTAATGGTAAATATCGACGCTTCTAAGTTACTATAGCCTCAAAATAACACACACTTGGGTCAACAGTTCTAATTGTCAGATGAAATTATCCCTTGCAATTAAGCCTGCAAGGAGCCCATTCCAAAAAGTCATTCCAGGACATTAGGAGAAACCTAGTGGGGCCTGGTTTCTATTGCTTCTGACAATGTGGCATTTATTGGTTATATATTGGTGCCCCAGTGTTGCCCCGTGTAGCTCCAGTTTAGCAGGGTCACTGTCAGCACTACATTAATGGGGTTATTTATTGAAGTCCAACTGCCAAAAACTCGAAAAAATTCTAGTTTGTTTAGTTTTAGTTTTAATGGAAAAAAACAAAACTTAAATTTCTCAAGATTTATTATACCCCGAGGATGGAAAAAGTCCAAATCAGAAAATCTGGCATCTCAGACCTACCAAGGTTGTATGTAAGTCAAAGGGAGAGTTCCCTATCCTTTTTAGAAGTTTCTGTGGTCTATGCTAGAATTAGCCCGATAATTCAACTATTTCGGACTTTTACGGCAAAAATCTCAAATATTTGGGCTTTTCGGGAAAAAGCCTGAAAAAATTGAGCGATTCGGGAAAAATTGTACGGATTTGGATTTTCGCTAGTTTTTTTTGGGTTTGTCCCCGATTTGATTAAATTGTGCTTTTTTAACATTAAATAAGCTTGGATTCTAGTTCGGCGGGACTTTTTAAATACAATTACTCGGATTGAAATAAATATGCCCCTAAACATCTAGATACACCTGGTTGTAAAAATGTACAATTCAAATGAAATCTACAAAATACTGACTAAAGCACGGGACTAAAGCAAGGGTGTTCAGAAGGTAGATCGGGATCTCCCAGTAGATCTTTAGCTGGCGATCAATATATCTCAAGACACTGTCAACAAGCAGCTTGCCCTCCTTTTTCATATTTTTAATTCACATATTTATTACGATAAAGGAGAAGGAAAGCTACAGAAGCAGTTTATTGTCAGTAGATTAGCTGTAATAGTAGAAGCTAGAACACTATATTTATTCAGCAGAATGCTTTACCATACCCGAGTAAACAGCTCTAGAAGCTCTCTCTGTTTGTGTAAGATAACAGCTGCCATATTAGCTTGGTGTGACATCACTTCCTGCCTGAATCTCTCCCTGCTCACTCATAGCTCTAAACTCAGATTATAGCAGGGAGGGGGAGAGAGGAGCAAACTGAGCATGCTCAAGTCCAAGCCCTGGAGGTTTATGCTGAAAACAGGAAGTCTGATACAGAAGTCCATGAGTACACAATAGAAGGACAGAAATACAGTCTTTTCACAGAGGACTCAGAGCAGCATTACTTTAGGGTTTACTGGTGTATTTATATAGACCTTTCTGATAAAGCTTACTTAAGTTTTAGCCTTGCATTCTCCTTTAAGGTTACATTAGAAATGCTTGTTTAAATATAGCAATATACATTTTCTCATAAATCAATATTTAAGTAATATTGTCCATGAAACGGAATGCTAACAATACTTTTATGGATGTAAATGATAATGGGACACCATCACTAAGGGGCAGATTTATCAAAGGTCGAAGTGAAAATCTGAATTCTGAGCTAATTTTTGTGTACTTCAACTAGAGAATAGTTCAAATCTGATTTGAATTTGAAAAAAATTCTAAAAATCTGGCCAACTTTTGTTTTAGCCTATGGGGGACCTCCTAGAACCTGTTTGGACTGAATTGATGGACTTCGTATTGAATTCGATCGAATGCGCTCTTAATTTCTATTTGTACGATTCGATCGAAAATGGACCTATTCACCCCTTTTTTTGATACATTTCGATTGGTCTTTTTTAATTAGAATTTAGAAACTCCCATTACTACGAAATTTGACCCTTAAGTAGACCCTAAAAGTAGATCTCATATAAGTAAAGTATGGGCACTCCTGGACTAAAGATTTGTTTTTAAATTAAAAATAGAAAAATCAGGGTCCGCACTGACACCTCTTACTATGTGCATTTTATCTCTCCATCTCCAGGGTCTACACCACTCTGTGCACGGGGAAGCTTGGCATTGCCATGAAAGTGGTGGGGGGACTTGCACTGTTCTGGATCATTTTCATCCTTGGATATGTCACTGGATATTACGTTCACAAATGCAAGCAACAATGACACACTGGCAGCTGAAGGGCCACATTCTGGGATGTGCATCATAGGAAACAGGCCTTTTCTCTAAAGACAGACTGAAACATCCCACATTTATTCAAATAAAGAGAAGAATGTCGAAATTTACATTTTAGGACACATCTGAAACTACTGTATATTTCTGCTCTTGTAGTACATTTATATCAAGTCAATCTATATTTTATAATGTGTTCTAGTGTCATCTGGATATTTTTCTCAAACTGATGTATAAATGATCCTTACAGTTTACTAATACATTCTAACATGCACCAGCACAATACAGGTATGGGACCTGTTATCCAGAATGCTCGGGACCTGTTTTTTTCCGGATAACAGATTATTCTGTAATTTAAAATCTACTAGAATAGCATGTAAAAAATAAATAAACCCAATAGGCTGATTTTGCTTCCAATAAGGATTAATTATATCTTAGTTGGGATCCAGTACAAGCTACTGTTTTATTATTACACAGAAAAAGGAAATCATTTTTAAAAATTTCGATTACTTGGAAAAAAATAGAGTCTATGGGAGGCAGCCTCTCCATAATTCAGAGTTTTGTGGATAGCGAGTTTCCAGATAACGGATCTCATACCTGTACCCATAGAAACTAACTATGTGCTGTCATATTCATAGTCTGAGCTCATTGCAGTGGGTTATTGTGTTATAACACCTGTCTTAGTAAATGAGCCTGGTTAACTTTAAAGGAAAACTACACCTTGGATCGGTTTTTCATCTGTTTTAATTAGTGTATTGAGCTGGTGTATCTGGTCGTGCATAATGAATGCAAATAAAATAATTTGATGTGCTTTAGTGATACAGATGTAATACTGTCAGAAGGCAGATGACAAAAATTTGAAATGTGTTCCTCTCCCCCGATAATAAGAGGAGTAGAAGAAAGAAAGAAAGAAAGAAAGAAAGAAAGAAAGAAAGAAAGAAAGAAAGAAAGAAAGAAAGAAAGAAAGAAAGAAAGAAAGAAAGACTGTGCTAATACCATGATGATTTTATATAGCAAAAGTACTTGAGTACTGTATACTGCTGTTAAAGAATTGTTTATTGTTCTCTTGCTGATCTCAGGAGTAAATCAAAGAGCTATCCATTAAATATATTCATATATTTCTATTTTGGGCTGTTGTAGAAATGACTGTAAGTGACTGTTGTAGAAATGACTTTTAAGGGAAATTAAAGGTAAAACAATACGATTGAGTGGGATTGTTTATGGCCCGGGAAAGGAAGTGTGTGAAGAACTTTTATGGAGATGGCAAAACTGCATCGTTTTATTTATAGCATTGTTGTCTACAACCTTGTAACTCAGCAGATGTTGGTGGGGGAAAGAAGGGGTTCTTGATCCATAGTGCTGGTGCAGAGAAGGGGAGCAGACCTACAGTGAGGCTGGTTCAACAGTTACACCTCTGTTTCTTAGCTCAGAAAAACGTTATAAACCTATAGAAACATTGGTGTAACAGCCACCCTGCTATAGTTTTAAAGTATTATGAATTAGCTCCACGTTGGACCGCACTCCAATGCCCTATAACGAGGTTTTGTCAGGTTGTTGCTTGTCTCACTTGCATTTTGTACTGGACAAGCCTAATATCTACAGCTCTCTAGAGCAGTTCTCCCCAACCAGCGGCTCACAAGCATCATGTTGCTCACCAACCCCATGAATGTTGCCCTCTATAGCCTCAATTTAGCTTAATTTTGAATTCCTAGCTTGGAATCACCCCATGTTTGTGTTGCTCTCCAACTCTTCTTAAATTTGAATGTGGCTCACGAGTAAATAAAGTTTGGGGACCTGTGCCCTAGAGCAGCTGGCCCCAACTTTTTAGCCCCAGGAACCGGTGTAAAGCCCTAATATTTTTCAAGGACTGGGGGGGATATGAACTGAGCACGGCACTTACATTTCGCATATTCTGTGTTAATTTTGGGCATGCCAGCGTCACATTTCATGCACAGTGCGTCAAGTTCAGACTCGGCGGCCCAGTGCAAGTAAGGCCGCGGACCCACAGTTGGGGACCCCTGCCCTAGAACATTAGTTAACTGATGTGTATATGCAGGGCAGCCATCAGGGGGGGACAGGGGGGAGAGTTGTAGGGGGCCCGAGGGTAAAGGGGGCCCAGCCACGCCTCACTTTCTTGATTATCTGGGTCTCCCTGCTTTCTGAGAGCTGCTGACTTTGGGAAGGCAGGGCGGGAGCACAAGGAGAGGTATCTTCTGTCCATTACTTCCCCGTATTGGTCACTGAGTTTAAGTCCCGGTTGAGCTGCTCAGTGATTGGGTAGCTGAGGTTTGAACTTCTCCTCCAGCTCATCCAATCACCATGCAGCTTTACCAGGACTTGACATTCTGTGACCAATAAGGGAAGAAAACGCTGTCACTGGAAGAAGATGCAGCCACCTGTGCTCCCCTCCTCCCTTCTGTAGTTGGCAGCTCACTGACAGCAGGTGGGCCCCACTAATGAAGTAAGTGTAACATGGCAGGGTCCCACTAAAGGTAACCCTTTGTGGTCCCTGTTGTGTGGTGGGGCCCTGGGCAACATTTTTTTTTTAAACTTCTGAGGGGGGGCAAGTTTTTTTACATGGACGTTTAAGGGGGGCCCTGGCCACCAATTTTCTTATAACGTGGGGGGGGGGCCCTGGCCACCACCAATTTTTTTCACCATGTGGGGTCCTAGCCACCAATATTTTTTTATGAGGGGCCCTGACCAAAAAAGTTTTTTTTTAATAGGGGGGCCCTGACCACCAATATTTTTTAATTAACATGTGGGAACCATAGCCACCAATGTTTTTTTTTAGTGTGTGGTGGAGGGTGGACCTGTGGGGTGGGGAGGGCGGACCTGAAGGTGGGGCTTGTGGTGGGTGCAGCCCAGGGGGCCCAGGAAATTTTTTCGTATGGGGCCCTGCGAATTCTGATGGCGGCCCTGTGTATATGTAAAGAAAGCAGGGGAGGTATTACTGAAGAACATCACATTAAAAAAGAAGGTTCAGGAAGGAAGGGGATAGGAACTAAATCTGTACCAGTCACCTCAGAGTTAAAAGCTGAGGGAGCTGCCAAAGAGCAGTATTCAAATGGAAATACTATTAATCCAGACATGCAAATCATGAAAGATAACAAATGGAAATGTTTTGGGAATGCACCAATTGGAGGAAGTTTTACCGAAGAAAATCCCACATCTGATTTAAAGAGATACAGACACTAGAAAATAATCTTTTTTTTTTATATCTGTCATAACAATGTCTTTGAATGCTATTTATAATTTTGGCATAAAAGTATTTGCCTGATGCTTTTACATTACCTTTCTTACTACCATGTTCCTCTATGAGGGGGCTGCCATATTTGTGCAGCATTAGAAACTCTAACTGGCGCGAATGAACTCTAGTGATGGTCTCGTTCTCTAGCAAATTATCCTCTAAGCCTGTTAGTAAATTGCCGATGTCCATGTGATGAGATTTTTGGCGAATTGTCGATAGTGACGCCCACTTTGCCCTTTAATGAATCTGCCCCTTTGACTTGAAGCTCTGTGCATGTGCTGCGGTGAAGGTGCAGGGAGCAAAGCAAAGAAGGGATTTACATAATACGTGTTTTATGTAAACACAAAGTTTCTTGCTACTAGACTGATTATTGAACATTGTAAAGAAACTGTATTTTTTTTGTATCTTTTGTTTGTGTGACGAAAAGTCACATGATTTTAAGGATTTGGATTCGGTTCGGACAGGCGCTTGGATTCAGCCGAATCTGAATCCTACTGAAAAAGCTGAATTCTGCAGAAAAAGCCGAATCCTGCTGAAAAAGCTGAATCCTGGACTGATTCCCAGATTCAGTGCATCCCTAGTTTTGGCATTTTCTATTATTGGTGATATTGCTTTCTCCTCAAGAAAACATATGAAAATATCTCATATTTTTTGGGGGGGGGGTGTCTAGGTCACTTCTTTTTTTTTTTCAAACGTAAAACAAGTTAGTGCATAGGTTAAAAAAGCTGATTAGTTCTGCCAAAAAATAATGGTGAAAAAAACCCAGTGGAGCTTGTGGAGAGGTATGGAACCATAAAATGGACAGTTGGACAGCTCTAATATAGATAGCTACAGTTTCAGGAGTTGTGTGTAGAACAAAAGAACCTCATTGTGTGTGAATATGACTTTGTCCCTGAAGGGTTACACACAAATATCAGAATATAAAAAAACAAAACTATATATGTCCAATGTTTTTGAGATACTAATTTGCAAGGAAATAAGATACTAGGCATATTTGCATTTTTATTCACCCTGTTGTCTCTAATCTGTGTTGAATCATTTCCTTGTGTTTTCCTGCAAAGCTCGGGTACACATAATTTTATACCTCTATAAAATCGGAGAAACTTGCTTCCAGAAAATGCCGACAAGACTACAAATATATTGGGCAGTCGTCCTTATAATAGCATGGCCATGTGGATTCATCTTAAACTCATCCATTGTAGCCGTGTATCTGAGCTACAGAAAGAAAGAGTGCGACAGAATCCTTCTCACCATGGCCTGCTGCAATGTTCTCCTGCTGAGCCTGGTAGCATTTGATGCGATATTTATCACCTATGGGCTATACATCCTGTTTGATAAAGAATTCTTTTTGGCCATTAACATTATACTCTTCTTCTCCATTCACTTCTCATTTTGGCTGACTGCCTGCCTGTCTGTCTATTATTGCTTGAGACTGGTCAACTTCTCACTTCAAATCTTGATTCATTTACAAAGAAGAATCTCGTTTGTGGTTACCCTGTTCCTATTGGTTTCAGTTCTGATTTCATGGGTAATTAATGTTCCAGTTATTTGGGCCGTCCAAGTAACCAAACCGAACTCTACGAGTATTTATCAGGATTATATCGTTAATTATGATAAACGCTACATGTTTTTTAATATTGTTTTAGGCAGCGCTTTGCCTTTCATTGTAACGTCTCTCTGCATCGGGATCTGTCTGATATCTCTTCTGAGGCATGTTCAGAGGATGAGACAGCACATTTCTGAATTCTGGAGCCCACAGTTGAAAAGCCACGTGAAAGCATTCAGGACAATGTTGTTTCTTTTAATTCTGAACCTGATTTTCTTCACAGTATTTGGTAGTCTCTATCTAGCTGAACATGATCTGGGAGCTGTATTACAAAATGTGCTCTCGTCTGGTACCATGTTCATTCCGTCAGGACAAGCCTTAATTCTGATCTTTGGAAAACCTAAATTAGCAAGCGCTTGGTCAAAAACTATGTCAATGTTTGGATCATGTGCAAGACATGTGTAATGCTGTTAATAAGCGCGTGTTCACTATACTGTATAGATCTGTATTTAATGAGTTGAAGGAATACTCTATAATTAAGATATTTTGAGAGGATATTTTATGCTTACACCTTTGCCTGTCATTTCAGTTCCAGTATTTGCTGGATTGACTGACCTAATGTCTTTTCTGTTTTATATTACTCATATGGATTAACCGGTATTTCTCAAAAACGAATTGCCGTTTCAAGCTTTTGTTTTAGAAGATTATTATTGTGTGCTCCAGGAAATACATATCAGATGTTAATAAAGAATAATAATTTATGTAATACATTCATGGTTCTATAATACATCCATTTCTAAACAAATGCTGGCAAATTTAAGGTGGCCATACTTGGGCAGATCAGCTTGTTTGGAGAGGTTACCAAAAGAGTGGATTTAGCCCCAATATGCCCACCACAAGTGGTCAGTATCAGGCTGATCAGGCCGCACATGATCGGATCGCAAAGACAGGAATGCCGTTAGTTGGAGTGAAGACCCCATCAATGAACCTTTGTGGTCCTTAATCTGACGGGATTCTAAAACACGCCTGTTCCACATCTGGCTGATTGTCCATGAGAAATTGGTCTGGGGCCCTTCAGAGGACCCCATACACTGGCCTATAAACTGTCAGTTCTGTCAGTAGCTTTTATTGGCCTGTGTATGGCCATATTTAAGAGGTCATATGAAGTTGCTCAAAACCCAGTAGGAAAGCATTGAAAGACCAAATATAATTTAAATGAATACACTTTATTTTAGAGGGGAATAACTGCAAATATCTATTAAAGGAACCAGCAGTTACCATGCATGACGATTAGGGATGCACCAAATCCACTATTTGGGATTCGGCCAAATCCTTTGTAAAAGCTTTGGCCGAATCCGAATTTGCATATGCAAATTAGGGGCAGGAAGGAGATAAAGTGGGAATCATTTTTTTACTTCCTTATTTTGTGTGAAAAGTCAAGTGATTTCCATTCTGCCCCTAATCTGCATATGCAAATTAGGATTCAAATTGTGTTCAGACAGACACACAGATTCATCCGAATCTGAATCTTGCTGATAAAAGGCCGAATTCCGAACCTAATCCTGGATTAGAAAAAGACAGCACTTCACAATGGAACTGCTTTCAGGCAGGCTATTGTTCTTCCCGAATAAACAAATTGTTTAACCAGTATCTACTGCATTTGAAAACGTTTTATGTGAGTTTACCGCTGTAACCGTTGGGCCTGGGTGCACATGCCCCAGACCTTCAGCAAGGGGATTCAACACCAGAAAAACTTCAAAAGAGGCTGGTACAAACCTGGACCCACAGGTTTGTGCCAGTCTCTTTTGAAGTTTTTCTATTGTTCTTCCTGCTCAATGTAACTGGAGGAGTCACAGTGGGAGATTTACTATTGAATGTTAATCTCATATGTACCAAGGAGCTGTTATCTTTGTGTCAGGAAGTTGTTATCTGGTTATTTTCCCATTGTTCTATTATAAGACTGCTTGGGGGGGGGGTAACATCACTCTAACCTGCAGTTTAGCAGTAGAGAGTGACTGAAGTTTATCAGAGCACAGGTCACATCACTGGGGGCACCTGGGAAACTGAAGCCTCATGTCAGATTTCAAAATTGAATAAAAAAAAAATCAGTTTGCTCTTTTGAATAATGGACTTCAGACCAGTATTGTGTTGGTGCAGCACTATTAACTTATGTGTTTTGAAAAATGAGCTACAAGATAGATAGATAGATAGATAGATAGATAGATAGATAGATAGATAGATAGATAGATAGATAGATAGATAGATAGATAGATAGATAGATAGATAGATAGATAGATAAATATATGATAGATAGATAGATAGATAGATAGATAGATAGATAGATAGATAGATAGATAGATAGATAGGGGCAAATTTAGGGTTGAAGTGACTAACGTTAGAGAAAAGAGATAGACTCTAGGGCTACTTTGCACTCTTATGCCAGGTGAAGTTTCATTCTGACGAAAGAACGTTACTTCGCAAATTCACTAAGATGCGCATTTTACTGAACTTTACCTGTTCCGCCAGACTTGCCTTCACCAGCGCAGACCAGGCGAAGTGCAATGGAATGTATAGGGCTTCTAAGTCCCAAAAAACGCTGGCGTCTTTTAGTTTTTTCAGGGTGATATTACAAATGTCCAGGGAACCTTAATAAAGACAAGAGAGTTAATATAATGTCCTACACATGAGCCCACTCTAAAATTAATGTTCCATATGTTAGAAAATGTCTGGAGAAAACTAGTTACTAGTGATGGGAGAATAAATTCGCCGGCGTCAAAAATTTTTTGACTTGCATCCAAAAAGTTGCTCGCGTCAATATGGCGAGCGTCAACAATATTCGGACGCCCATTGACTTTTATGCTGTTTGTCAAAATTGACACGAGCCACTTTTCTGACGCTCATCCAAAATTGACACGGGTGTTTTTCCACGCATTTTTCGCCATTTGCGAAAAGTCGTCTTGTGCGAACGAACGCTAGCGACTGTCTCTTTTTCTAGCGAATTGGCGCCTGTACCTGCTTAAGTGAATTGGCGATGTCCCTGTGGGTGGCAACACTGGCGAAATGTGGCTAGCATTAGCCACTTCACCCTTTAGTGAACCTACCCCCAAAAGTTAATTTAAAGGTGAACAACTTTAAGTGCTGTAGACTATAGATTCTACACTGTGCATCATTACTTTCTAAAAAAATGAAGGATTTTCTTGAATCTTATTCTTTGGGTCATCTTGTAAGGTAATTGTTGGTCATGTTGGAAGTTCCAGTTGGTATTTATTAAAATTTTGTAACATATTCCATTTTTTTCCCTACACTTTTTCACCAGACATACAATTTTCATATTTTAGGTAGGGATGTACCGAATTGACGATTTTGGGATTTGAATAAATCCCTAATCCTTCTTGAAAGAAATCCCCGAATACCAAACCTGATTCCAAATTTGCAGATTCAAATTAGGGCTAGGAAGGGCCGAAGAGAATTTTAAAAGAAGTAAAACATTATTTTACTTCCTTGTAACATAGTAAGTTAGGCACACATCCATAAAGTTCACCATTTTAAGTCCAAATATAACCTGTCTAACTACTAATTGATCCAGAGGAAGGCAAGGGGTGTCTAGGTCAATTTTTTTTTCAAATGTAAAACAAGTTAGTGCATAGGTTAAAATAACTGATTATAGATAGCTACAGTTTCAGGAGTCGTGTGTGGGACAAAAGAACCTCATTGTGTGTGAATATGACTTTGTCCCTGAAGGGTTACACACAAATATCAGATTATAAAAAAACAAAACTATATATGTCCAATGTTTTTGAGATACTAATTTGCAAGGAAATAAGATACTAGGCATATTTGCATTTTTATTCACCCTGTTGTCTCAAATCTGTGTTGAATCATTTCCTTGTGTCTTCCTGCAACGCTCGGGTGCACATAATATTATACTTCTATAAAATCAGAGAAACTTGCTTCTAGAAAATGCCGACAAGACTACAAATATATTGGGCAGCCGTCCTTATAATAGCATGGCCATGTGGATTCATCTTAAACTCATCCATTGTAGCCGTGTATCTGAGCTACAGAAAGAAAGAGTGCGACAGAATCCTTCTCACCATGGCCTGCTGCAATGTTCTCCTGCTGAGCCTGGTAGCATTTGATATGACATTTGTTACCTATGGGCTATATATCCTGTTTGACAAAGAATTATTTTTGGCCATTACTATTATACTCTTCTTCTCCATTAACTTCTCATTTTGGCTGACTGCCTGCCTGTCCGTCTACTATTGCTTGAGACTGGTCAACTTCTCATGTCAAATCTTGATTCATTTACAAAGAAGAATCTCATTTGTGGTTACCCTGTTCCTACTGGTTTCAGTTCTGATTTCATGGGTAATTAATCTTCCAGTTATTTGGACCGTTCAAATTACCAAAACAAATAC
This sequence comes from Xenopus petersii, assembly GCA_038501925.1. Taxonomy (NCBI): domain Eukaryota; kingdom Metazoa; phylum Chordata; class Amphibia; order Anura; family Pipidae; genus Xenopus; species Xenopus petersii. The sequence continues at coordinate 86,760,769 of CM076685.1, forward strand.
TACAAGTACTTATCAGGATTATATATTTAATTATAATCAACTCTACATGTTTTTTAAGATTGTTTTTGGAAGCGCTTTGCCTTTCATTGTAACGTCTCTCTGCATCGGGATCTGTCTGATATCTCTTCTGAGGCATGTTCAGAGGATGAGACAGCACATTTCTGAATTCTGGAGCCCACAGTTGAAAAGCCACGTGAAAGCATTCAGGACAATGTTGCTTCTTTTAATTCTGAACCTGATTTTCTTCACAGTATTTGGTAGTCTCAATCTAGCTGACCTTGATCTGGGAGATGCATTGCAAACTGTGCTTTGGTCTGGTACCATGTTCATTCCGTCAGGACAAGCCTTAATTCTGATCTTTGGAAAATCTAAATTAGCAAAAGCTTGGTCAAAAACTATGTCAATGTTTGGATCATGTGCAAGAAATGGGTAATGCTGTTAATAAAATATTTTGAGAGGATATTTTATACTTACACCTTTGCCTGTAATTTGAGTTCCAAAGCATTTGCTGCATTGTCTGACCTAATGTATCTTTTCATTTAGATTAACTGGTATTTCTCAAACTGAAGCTGAAATGCTATTTTAACCTTTTTTTAAGAGGTAATGATTATGTTTGTGTTCTCCAGGAAATACATCAGATTTAAATAAAGAGTAAAGTCAAAATAATAATTTATGTAATACATTCATAGTTCTATAATACATCAATTTCTAAACAAATGCCGGCAAACTAATGGTGGTCATACTTGGGCAGATCCATGCGTTTGGAGAGGCCACCAAATGAGTGGACCTAGCCTAGATACAGTATGCTTACCACAAATATCGGGCTGATCAGGCCCAACGATCAGATCACAAAGACAGGAATGCAGTTGGTTGGAGTGAGGACCGCATCAACCAACTTATGTGGTCCTCTATCTGACGGAATTTTAAAACCCGCCTGTTCCACATCTGTCTGTTTGTTGGTCAGAATTTGGCCTGGGCCGTCAGAGGGCACATACACTGGCCTATAAGCTGCTGACTTAATCTGTCTGTATTTTTTATCGGCCTTGGTTTGGCCATCTTTAGCTCATTCTAAGAGGTTCTATGAAGTTGCTCAAACCCCACTAGGAAAGAATTGAAAGACTGAATGAATACACTTTATTTTGGAGGGGAATTACTGCATAAATCTACTATAGGAGCTAGCAGTTACCATGTATGAAGATATTTGGTCAGGAACTACCTCAATGTCTCCATGTCTGTTGCTCTAAAAAGGCCGCTTCATAAGATCAATACGAGTCAAGGGACGTAATAATTAAAACCAGAAACATTACAGGGAAACTAGAAAAGTTTAAAGGGACACTGTTATTGTCATGAGTTTTATGGTGGTTTTCATTTCTAAATTACATTGTTTACACAGCAAATAATTCACTCTACCATGTAAAATTCTATTCCAGAATCAACAAATAATATATTATTTTTTACTTGTAATATTGGTGTATAGGCAGCCATCTCAGGTCATTTTGCCTGATTCTGTGCTTTCAGAAAAAAAGCCAGTACTTTACAATGGAACTGCTTTCAGGCAGGCTATTTTTCCTCCTGCTCAGTGTAACTGGAGGAGTTGCAGTGGAACTTGGAGTTTTACTATTGAGTGCAATTCTCATATGTACCAAGGAGCTGTTATCTTGTGTCAGGAGGCTATCTGGTTATTTTCCCATTGTTCTTTTGTAAGACTGCTGGGGGGGGGTAGGTAACATCACTACAACTTGCAGTTCAGCAGTAAAGCGTAAACGCACAAGTCACATAATTGGGGGCACCTGGGAAACTGACAATATGTCTAGCCCCATGTCAGGTTTAAAAATTAAATCTAAAAAAAAAATCTGTTTCTTACTCTTTTGAATAATGGATTTCAGACCAGAGAGAGAGAGAGAGAGAGAGAGAGATAGATAGATAGATAGATAGATAGATAGATAGATAGATAGATAGATAGATAATAGATAGATAGATAGATAGATAGATAGATAGATAGATAGATAGATAGATAGATGATAGATAGATAGATAGATATATAGATAGATAGATAGATAGATAGATAGATAGATAGATAGATGATAGATAGATAGATAGATAGATAGATAGATGATAGATAGATAGATAGATAGATAGATAGATAGATAGATAGATAGATAATAGATAGATAGATAGATAGATAGATAGATAGATATGATAGATAGATAGATAGATAGATAGATAGATGATAGATAGATAGATAGATAGATAGATAGATAATAGATAGATAGATAGATAGATATGATAGATAGATAGATGATAGATAGATAGATAGATAGATAGATGATAGATAGATAGATAGATAGATAGATAGATAATAGATAGATAGATAGATAGATATGATAGATAGATAGATGATAGATAGATAGATAGATAGATAGATAGATAGATAGATAGATAGATAGTCTAAAAGTAATCCCTTTAAGCACTGAATCAAGATTTCTATTATGAGTTGGATATTCGAGTACACAAAGGGACTTATTACCATACAGATAATAAACATCAGAAACATCACATGGACAGAGAGTAAGTATACAGAAAGAAAATCGCATTTACAGAAGCAGTTAGATGAGTGAGTTATATTACATTAATTACCATTGTCTCCACTAACAAGGGGCTCTGACAATGTGGCATGAGGTAACTGTCATGGTTCCAAATACTCAGGGTCTTCATTGAAGGAACAAACTCAGGACCCCAATGCTGCAAGACCAGGATCGTTTACAGATGGATATTGTATGATAGACAGAACAGATGTGCCCAATTCTCTCACTCAGATTTAATCTTGATGGAAAAATATTCTGAGAGACCAAACTAAATGAAACACAAAATGCTATTCAAACATCATTTTCTTCACATGATTTGTCTATATTATACTTTTTAATACTTTATATTGAGTGTCCACCCTAGAAATATAGTTTGCTTAATGAAAGAAAGTATCATTCTAAACAACCTTCCACTTTACCTGCATTGAACAATATATACATACAAATGAATCCTGCTGATTTACAGACCTGGCAAAGAATGAACTTCTGCTAAATTGTTTTGAAGGTCAGAACCAAAAGATAAACAAATACGTCTTTTAATTTAGAACCATGGCCATTTTTAATGAATGTATGAATGTATGCAAAACATTAGTTGGGGGTAGATCATTGTAAGGACTGCAGAGATTTGGGACAGACACTGCTACTTTATTTAGAAAGTGTAAAGGGGAATGTTGGAAGTTACACTTTTCTTTCATGCCTTGAATCATGTTGTGGCTGAGACCACCTTGTCCGAGTACATCAAGGCTGAGCCATTTTGAATTGAGACTGAGAATAGATTCTACAATGAAACTGGGGACGGCAAATAAGACTGAGCTGAAGCCAACGTAATACAATGGGGCTTTAAAGGGCCACTGATGCTTAAAGATGAACCATTATCATTTATCAAAAATGAGGTGTTAGTACCACACTTTGGCCAAAATATGTAAGCTCACTGCACTGTGCACTTTATATGAAGTGCTTGAAGGTGTCTTTTGGAACAAACATAACTTTTTCAGAAACAACTGTTATTACATTCACTGTGCACTGCCGCAGACTATAAAATTCGCCAAGATTCTTCTACTGTCAGAAGAGGTCATTAAAGTTTCTGGGTTCGCAAAAGCTATATTAAATTCATGCAAAGGAAAAATTGTTGACGCAAAGACATAACTTTTTGCATTGCAAATATTTTTTCTGTTCCTGACTTTTATTACATTCCTCCAAACAACTTTTTCAGTAAGAAGTTTTATTACATTCACTGCAATTGGCACAAACTAGAAAATTAGCAAACCTTCTTCCATTGTCAGAAGGGGTCCATAAACAGTTTCCAGGTGCACTAAAGCTATATTAAATTTACGCAAAGGGCTAGCTTTTGAATTGTGAACATTTTTCCGTTACCAACTTTGATTAAATCCCCACATTAGTATGTCAATAGGCAATGTAGAGCTCATGTTAAATGAGGGGTCTTATAGTGGCTCGTGAGCTTACATATTTTGTCCAAAGTCTGGTACATTTTAAAGGCGAACTGTGCACTGGCAATTTTCTTCTTTTTATGTACAAATAATGGGGCTCATTTATCAACGCTGGGCAAATTTACCCATGGGCTGTTACCTATAGCAACCAATCAGATTGCTGCATTCATTGTTCTTCTTGCAGCTGGCTTTAAAAAGCTAATCACTGATTGGTTGCTATAGGTAAAAGCCCATGGGCAAATTTGCCCAGTGTTGATAAATGAGCCCGAATGACTTTTTATCGGTTCTAATAGCTGTTCATCTTGGTCCCTAGCAACCAGATTGCTGAAATTGCAAATTTAGAGCTGCTGAATAAAAAGCTAAATATAGCTCAATATCTCAATACCCCCAAATGATAAAAAATAAAAAACAATTATGAAGTGTCTCAGAATATAATTTTCTGTATCATACTAAAAGTTAATCTAAAAGTGAACAACCACTTTAAGTGCTACAGACTGTAGATTCTACATATTTACATAGTTAAATTGGGTTGAAAAAAGACAAAGTCCATCAAGTTCAACCCCCCCAAATCAAAACCCAGCATCCATACACACCCACACTATGCATCATTTCTGGGTTAGGAGTGTGGAGCATTCAAAAGCTCCCCACAAAGTTTCCTTAGTTTGGTAGTTTGGAGTATAAAGATATAGTTACCTAAAACTTCACCTTATTGTACTTTATAGAAAAATACATGGTTTTCTTGCAACATGTACAACACAGGCAGAATTCTTTGCAGCTAAAGTGTCATCCATATTTGTATGCACTATTTTCATTTTCAAATGTCATAAAATCTATAATTTTAGCAAACCATTGCAGTTTGACAGTTTGTAGTAGAAAGACACATTTGCCCATTTTGAATTCACAAGAATGTGTACTTTTAAAAAAAGAAATGATTTTCTAGAATCTTGTTCTTTGGGGTATCTTGTAAGGTAATGGTTGGGTATGTTGTAAGTTCCAGTTGGTATTTATTAAAATTCTGTAACATATTCCATTTTTTTCCCTACACTTTTTCACCAGACATACAATTTTCACAATTTAGGTAGGGATTTACCAAATCCACAATTTGGGATTTGAATAAATCCCTAATACTTCTTGAAAGAAATTCCCGAATACCGAACCTGATTCCTAATTTGCATATTCAAATTAGGGCTAGGAAGGGCCAAAGAGAATTTTAAAAGAGGTCAAATATTTTTTTACTTCGTTGTAACATAGTAAGTTAGGCACACATCCATCAAGTTCAACCTATTGAGTCTATATATAACCCGTCTAACTGCCAGGTGATCCAGGAGGGCCTCAGAGGGAGAAAAAATTCCTTCCGGACTCCAAGATGGCAATTGGACCAGTCCCTGGATCAAGTCGTACTACCAGCTGTCTTTTGTTTGTTTGTGTGACAAAAAGTCACAGGGTTTTAAGGATTTGGATTCGGTTCGGCCAGGCACTTCGATTCAGCCATATCTGAATCCTGCTGAAAAAGCCGAATCCTGAACAGATTCCCAGATTCAGTGCATCATTAGGTTTGGCATTTTCTATTATTGGTGATATTTCTTTCTCCTCAAGAAAATATATAAAAATATTTTTATTGGGAGGGGAGGTTGTCTAGGTCAATTATTTATTTTGCAAACATAATAAATTAGTGCATGGGTTAAAATAACTGATTAGTCCTGCCAAAAAAATAATGGTGAAAAAAACCCAATGGTAAAGTGTGATACAAAATATGGCCTGTAGCAATGTTATTAAACAAAGTACACGGAGCTTGTGGAGAGGTATGGAACCATAAAATGGACAGTTGGACAGCTCTAATAGAGATATCTACAGTTTCAGGAGTTGTGTGTAGAACAAAAGAACCTCATTGTGTGTGAATATGACTTTGTCCCTGAAGGGTTACACACAAATATGAGGTTATAAAAAAACAAAACTATATATGTTCAATGTTTTTGAGATACTAATTTGCAAGGGAACAAGATACTAGGCATATTTGCATTGTTATTCACCCTGTTGTCTCTAATCTGTGTTGAATCATTTCCTTGTGTCTTCCTGCAACGCTCCGGTGCACATAATATTATACTTCTATAAAATCAGAGAAACTTGCTTCCAGAAAATGCCGACAAGACTACAAATATATTGGGCAGTCATCCTTATAATAGCATGGCCATGTGGATTCATCTTAAACTCATCCATTGTAGCCGTGTATCTGAGCTACAGAAAGAAAGAGTGCGACAGAATCCTTCTCACCATGGCCTGCTGCAATGTTCTCCTGCTGAGCCTGGTAGCATTTGATATGACATTTGTTACCTATGGGCTATACATCCTGTTTGACAAAGAATTCTCTTTGGCCATTACTATTATACTCTTCTTTTCAATTCACTTCTCATTTTGGATGACTGCCTGCCTGTCTGTCTACTATTGCTTGAGACTGGTCAACTTCTCATGTCAAATCTTAATTCATTTACAAAGAAGAATCTCGTTTGTGGTTACTCTGTTCCTACTGGTTTCAGTTCTGATTTCATGGGTAATTAATCTTCCAGTTATTTGGGCCGTCCAAATAACCAAAACAAATGATACGAGTATTTATCAGGATTATATATTTAATTATGATAAACGCTACATGTCTTTTAACATTATTTTTGGAAGCGCTTTGCCTTTCGTTATAACATCTCTCTGCATCGGGATCTGTCTGATATCTCTTCTGAGGCATGTTCAGAGGATGAGACAGCACATTTCTGAATTCTGGAGCCCACAGTTGAAAAGCCACGTGAAAGCATTCAGGACAATGTTGCTTCTTTTAATTCTGAACCTGATTTTCTTCACAGTATTTGGTAGTCTCTATCTAGCTGACCTTGATCTGGGAGATGCATTGCAAACTGTGCTTTGGTCTGGTACCATGTTCATTCCGTCAGGACAAGCCTTAATTCTGATCCTTGGAAAATCTAAATTAGCAAGCGCTTGGTCAAAAACGATGTCAATGTTTGGATCATGTGCAAGAAATGTGTAATACTGTTAATAAGCACGTGTTCACTATACTGTATAGATCTGTATTTAATGCGGTGAAGGAATACTCTATAAATAAGATATTTTGAGAGGATATTTTATGCTTACATCTTTGCCTGGGTTTGAGTTCCAAAGTATTTGCTGGATTGACTGACCTAATGTATCTTTTCTGTTTTATATTACTCATTTAGATTAAACTGTATTTCTCTTGCTATTTCAAGCATTGTTTAGAGATAATGATTATGTTTGTGTACTCCAGGAAATACATATCAGATGCTAATAAAGAATACAGTCAAAATAATAAGTTATGTAATACATTCATGGTTCTATAATACATCAATGTCTAAACAAATGCTGGCAAACTAAAGGTGGCCATACTCGGGCAGATCAGCTTGTATGGAGAGGTTACCAAAAGAGTGTCTCTAGCCCCAATATGCCCACCACAAGTGGTCAGTATCAGGCTGATCAGGCCCCACACAATTGAATCGCAAAGACAGGAATGCAGATAGTTGGAGTGAGGAACTCATCAATGAACCTAGGTGGTCCTCGATCTGACAGCAGTCTAAAACCCGCCTGTTCCACATCTGGCTGATTACCGGTGAGAAACTGGTCTGGGGCCCTTCAGAGGGCCCTTACACTGGTCTATAAGCTGCCGACTTGTTCTATCGGTAGCTTTTATCGGCCTGTGTATGGCCATATTTTGCCCATTCTAATAGGCTCTATTATATTACTCAAAACCCAGTAGGAAAGCATTGAAAGACCAAATTTAATATAAATTAACACACTTTTTTTGGGGGAGGGATAACTGCATATATCTAGTATAGGAATGAGCAGTTACCACACATGAGGAGGTTTGTTCAGGAACTCCTTAAATGTCTCCATGTCTATATCTCTGAAAGGGCTGCTTCATATGATCAATACGAATCAAGAGACTTAATAATTAATACCAGAAACATTATAGATAAACTAGAAAAGTTTAAAGGAATACTGTCAGGATTTTTATGGTGTAGTTTTATTTCTAAATGACATTGTTTACATTGCAAATAATTCACTCTACCATATAAAATGTTATTCCTGAATTAACAAGTATATTATTTTTTACTTGTAATATTGGTGTGTAGGCAGCCATCTCAGGTAATATTGCCTGATTCTTTGCTTTCAGAAAAAGCAAGCACTTCACAACGGAACTGCTTTCAGGCAGGCTATTGTTCCTCCTGCTCAATGAAACTGGAGGAGTCACAGTGGGACTTGGAGTTTTACTATTGAGTGCTGTTCTCATATGTACCAAAGAGTTGTTATCTTGTGTCAGAGAGCTGTTATCTGGTTACTTTCCCATTATAAGACTGCTGGGGCAGAAGAAAGGGGTGCTTAACCACTACAACCTGAAGTTCAGCAGTGAAGAATGACTGGAGTTCATTAGAGCACATGGCTGGGGGCACCTGGGAAACTGACAATATGTCTAGCTCCATGTCAGATTTCAAAATTAAATCTAAAAAAATCTGTTTGCTTTTTTGAATAATGGATTACAGACCAGCATTCTGCTGGAGTATCACTATTAACTGATGTGTTTTGAAAAATGAGCTTCAGGATAGATAGATAGAATCCCTTTAACACTTTCCCTGCCAGCAGATTTGTCCTAAATGTGAACATCTACTGCCAAGCAGTTTTTAGATTTTTTGTAGACTTTCACTTTAAGGACCTTTCCTGGGGGTCTTTTAGCTTAGTCACGGAAACAATATATTGTTTTTTCTGGACAACCTGAGCTTTCAAAATATGATAGATTTTGGTGTAATTCCACTTCTGTAAAAAGATATAGGCGTCTAAGTTAGGGATGCACCGAATCCAGGATTCGGTTCAGGATTCGGTTCAGGATTCGGCCAGGATTCGGCCTTTTTCAGCAGGATTCTGATTCGGCCTAATCCTTCTGCCCGGCCGAACCGAATCCGAATCCTAATTTGCATATGCAAATTAGGGGCAGGGAGGGAAATTGCGTGACTTTTTGTCAGAAAACAAGGAAGTAAAAAATGTTTTCCCCTTCCCACCCCTAATTTGCATATGCAAATTAGGGTTCGGATTCGGTTCGGTATTCGGCCGAATCCTTTGTGAAGTATTCGGGGGTTCGGCCGAATCCAAAAAAGTGGATTCGGTGCATCCCTAGTCTAAGTGTCTAATAAAAAAAAAATAAAATCATGTTTCACATAGTACAATCACATATATCAGAAACATAATTTATGTAATGTATAAGAACACAGCAGATTTGGAAAGGTCTATGTCTCGTGAATGCCACCATACCAAATATAAATTGTTTTATGGAGATTTCTCACTTGTATAGAGCAAAACCTCTAAGTAGTACACTACCAAATTTCCAAAGCACCGCTCCACAAAACAGCATACTTCTGATTTCAAGGCCAAACACTCCTCTAACAGGTTTACCCTAGAAAACTATGCATTATTAGAAAGAGCAAATTCTGGCAAATCAAAAATGGGTAAATATATCTACAGTATGTAGGTCAAACTACCAAGTTGCAATTCTTTCATACAGGTATATTTTGTATTGGTGAATTTTTTGAAAAATTACCTCAAAGCTTCCAATCTACAGCACCATATCTCCCACACATCATTAGGTATCAATGTAAAACAATGTAAAAAATTATTGCCAGGAGTCCACTTAACAGTTTGATGCCCAATATGTATAGGTTTACCTAAGCATGTGGCATATAAGGGCCCCAAGATGTAGACACCCCATTTGAGCTATCAGTTCTGTTATTCCAGATACTGCAAAATAAACACATTTACATAGTTTTTTTTGGGGTTGGGGCAAAGATAGAAAAGAGTATGTTCACCTCAGAAAACCATATATTTTTGGAAAGTACACATTCCTCCGAATCTAAATTGGGTATACATGTCTTTCTACTCCAAAGCACCAAGCCACAAACCTTTCCTACATTTAGTGATTTTGATGAAATTTCCAAAAATCAATTAAAAATTCCACCCTGCAGCATCGTATTTCCAAACATACTTTTAGATATCATGACAAATCACCCCAAATATCAAAGCCTCTGAACAATTTTATGCCTAATATGTATAGGTTTATAGGGAGGCATATAGGGGCCCCAAAATGAAAACCCCCAAACAGTCTGTCATTTCAGGTAATGCAAAATCAGCACATTTACATAGTTTTGGGGGGGGGGGGCAAAGGTAGAAAAAAAGTTTGTTCCCCCTAGAAAACCATATATTTTCAGAAAGTACACATTCCCCAGAATCCAAATTGGGTATGCATGTCTTTCTACTCCAAAGCATCAAGTTGCAAACATTTCCTAAATTGAGTGATAAAGGCAGTGGTTTTTATGACATTTCTGAAAATCGCCTAAAAATATTGCAATTGGCCGCATTTATTTCACCCAATTTCTTATATACAATTGGAAAACACCCTAAATAAAAAATAAAAATAGTGCATATGAATTTTTTCCGCTGCTGATTCACCATCTGTGAACAAAAACCCGTGACTGTGTATTATGTGACAAAAGACCCTCCTAACAGCACAAAGACCCTCAAAACCACAAATTTCTGGAAAGAACACATTCTGACAAAAATGGCTAATTATGTCTTTCTACTCCAAACTACCATAAAGCAAAGCTACACTAAAGGCAGCGGTTTATGACATTTTTGAAAATTGCCTAAAATTATAGTAATTGGCCACATTTATCTCACCCAATTTCTCACATACAATTGTAAAACACTCATATGCATAGATATAACAAAGCAGCGGGCATGTGCGGACCCCAAATAAAAATAATGCATATGCATTTTCTCGGCTGCCGATTCGCCTTCTGTGAACAAAGGCCTGTGACTGCATACTGTATTATGTGACACAAGACCATCCTAACAGCACAAAGACCAACCAAAACCATATATTTTTGGAAAGTACACATTCTGATGAATCCATCAAAGATAAAGAAGTCCTTCTACACCAAACTACCAAACTGAAAAGCTTTTCAAAACATAAAGGTTTTTACAACATTTCTGAAAATCGTCTAAAAATATTAAATTGGCCACATTTCTCTCACCCAAATTCTTACATACAACTGACAACACCCTAATTATTGACATCAAGGGTCTACAGAACAGTTTGATGCCCAATATGCCCGGATAAACCAAAGCAGCTGGAACCGAAATAAAAATAGTGAATATGATTTTTTTCTCGCTGCCAATTTAGCTTTTGAGTACGTATTATGTTCCATTTATGTATGATGTACATTCTTGGCAGTCTAAGCCCTGAACCACCAGCATGTACGACGTACATGCTTGGCGGTTAAAGGGTTAAGCACTCAATCAAGATTTCTACTATAAGATGGGTCTTTGGTACACAAAGGGACTTCTATGGCAATCAATACAGAACAGAAACACCACAAGATAAGGTTACCTCCGGTCCCCGTAGGAAGAAGAGAGGAGTTGTCTGAGTGAATTTTCGCCTGGCGAAGTGTTTCGCTGCCTGCGAAGTAGTCTCTGGCGAATTTTCACCGCTTAGTAAATTTGCCTTATAGTTTGCTTAATGAAAGAAAGTATCATTCTAAGCAACCTTCCACTTTACCTGCATTGAACAATATATACATACAAACGAAATCTGCTGATTTACAGACCTGGCAAAGAATGAACTTCTGCTAAATTGTTTTGAAGGTCAGAACCAAAAGATAAACAAATACGTCTTTTAATTTAGAACCATGGCCATTTTTAATGAATGTATGAATGTATGCAAAACATTAGTTGGGGGTATATCACTGTAAGGACTGCAGAGATTTGGGACAGACACAGCTACTTTATTTAGAAAGTATAAAGGGGAATGTTGGAAGTTACACATTTCTTTCATGCCTTGAATCAGTGTTGTGGGTGAGACCACCTTGTCCGAATACATCAAGGCTGAGCCATTTGAATTGAGACTGAGAATAGATTCTACAATGAAACTGGGGACGGCAAATAAGACTGAGCTGAAGCCAACGTAATACAATGGGGCTTTAAAGGGCCACTGATGCTTGAAGATGAACCATTATCATTTATCAAAAATGAGGTGTTGGTACCACACTTTGGCCAAAATATGTAAGCTCACTGCAATAGGCTCTTACTACTCGGTCATACTGTTTGCTGGGGGCTTGATTTTAAATACACTATAGACTTATGGGGGAATGTAATAAAAATCGCAAAGAGAAAAATAACATTCACAAAGAATAAAAAATTGCATTTCAAAATGTAAAATTCTTTCTTAAATTGTTATTGCATTGCGAATTTTAATTACGCACTTTTAAGAAATGCTGGAAAGCGTCATAATCTTTTGAAGCAAACATATCGTGGGGAATGTAATAAAAGCCAACTATAAAATTCGCAAAGATTCTTCCACTGTCAGAAGAGGTCATTAAAGTTTCTGGGTTCGCAAAAGCTATATTTAATTCACAGAAAGGAAAATTCGTAAAGGCCTAGTTTTTGAAATGTGAATATTTTTCTGTTACCAACTTTTATTAAATCCCCCCATTAGTATGCTGGTCATCTTGTACCCTAGCAACCAGATTGCTGAAATTGCAAATTTAGAGCTGCTGAATAAAAAGCTAAATATCTCAATACCCCCAAATAATAAAATATGAAAACCAACTGCAAAGTATCTCTCAATATCACTTGCTACATCTTACTAAGGGGCGAATTTTAGCCATCGTCAGCTTCGTACCCCTCGCACCACTTCGCCAGGCGCAAATGCACTACAAATACACTAATTCACTATAATGCAAAGTTTCATCCCTGTCATTGAATGTAGCTTTACTTCGTCTGTGCGAGCATTTCACAGCAAAGATGCTCCTTTGTGCCTAGCAAACTTAGTGATCTTGTGTTTAGGTCAATTTGCATAGGGCGGAAATTTAAAGTTGTATGGACGTCTTTATTATAAATGTTGCTGCAAATGGTTTAAGTTACCAGTTTATATTACAAATGTCCAGGGAACCTTAATAAAGACAAGAGAGTTAATATAATGTCCTACACATGAGCCAACTGTAAAATTGATGTTACATTTGTTATAAAATGTCTGGAGAAAACTAGTTAATAGTGATGGGAGTATAAATTCGCCGGCGTCAAAAATTGACTTTTATGCTGTCGTCAAAATTGACGCGAGACACTTTTCAGACGCTCATCCAGCATTAACATGGGTGTCAATTTTCGTGTTTCACGATTTTTCCATGCATTTTTCGACATTCGCGAAAAGTCGCCTGGTGATAGAGTGCAAATGAACGCTAGCGACTGTATCTTTTGCTAGCGAATTGGCGCCTGTGCCTGTTTTAGTGAATTGGCAATGTCCCTGCAGGTGGCAACACTGGCAAAATGTCGCTAGCATTAGCCACTTCACCCTTTAGTGAATCTGCCCCCAAAAGTTCATTTAAAGGTGAACAACTATGCATCATTTCTGGGTTAGGAGTGTGGAGCATTTAAAAGCTCCCCGCAAAGTTTCCTTAGTTTGGTAGTTTGGATTATAAAGATATAGATACCTAAAGCTTCATCAAAATGTTTACTTTATAGAAAAATACATGGTTTTCTTGGATCAACTTATTTTATGGGCATCTTGCAACACATACAACACAGGCAGTATTCTTTGCACTGCAGCAGCTATATAAAGTATAAGTGTCACCTATATTTGTATGCACTATTTTCCTTTTCAAATGTCATAAAATCTATAATTTTAGTAAACCATTGCAGTTTGGCAGTTGGTAGTAGAAAGACACATTTGCCCATTTTGAATTCACAAGAATCTGTACTTTCTAAAAAATAAATGATTCTTTTCATATTCTTTGGGGTATCTTGTAAGGTAATTATACCGTAAGGTAATTATGTCGTAAGTTCCAGTTGGTGTTTATTAAAATTCTGTAACATTTTCCATTTTTTTCCCTACACTTTTTCACCAGACATACAATTTTCATATTTTAAGCAGGGATGTACCAAATTGACGATTTTGGGATTTGAATAAATCCCTAATCCTTCTTGAAAAAAATCCCCGAATACCAAACCTGATTCCTAATTTGCATATTCAAATTAGGGTTAGGAAGGGCCAAAGCGAATTTTAAAAGAAGTAAAAATGTTTTTACTTCCTTGTAACATAGTAAGTTAGGCACACAGCCATCAAGTTCAACCTTTTAAGTGTAAATAAAACCCGTCTAACTACTAATTGATCCAGAGGAAGGCAAAAAATCCATTTGAAGCCTCACCAATTTGCCTCAGAGGGAGAAAAAATTCCTTCCTGACTCCAAGATGGCAACTGGACCAGTCCCTGGATCAACTCGTACTAGGAGCTGTCTTTTGTTTGTTTGTGTGACGAAAAGTCACATGATTTTAAGGATTTGCATTTGGTTTGGCCAGGCGATTGGATTCAGCCAAATCTGAATCCTGCTGAAAAAGTCGAATCCTGGACTGATTCCCAGATCCAGGCATATTAGTGATAATTCTTTCTCCTCAAGAAAATATGTGAAAATATATCATATTATTTTTTGGTGGGGGGGAGTCTAGGTCAAATTTGTTTTTTCAAACGTAACTGATTAGTCCTGCCAAAAAATAATGGTGAAAAAAACGCAATGGTAAAGTGTGATACAAAATATAGCCTGTAGCAATGTTATTAAACAAAGTAAGCGGAGCTTGTGGAGAGGTATGGAACCATAAAATGGACAGTTGGACAGCTCTAATATAGATAGCTACAGTTTCAGGAGTCGTGTGTAGGACAAAAGAACCTCATTGTGTGTGAATATAACTTTGGCCCTGAAGGGTTACACACAAATATCAGAATATAAAAAAACAAAACTATATATGTCCAATGTTTTTGAGATACTAATTTGCAATGGAACAAGATACTAGGCATATTTGCATTTTTATTCACCTTGTTGTCTCTAATCTGTGTTGAATCATTTTCTTGTGTCTTTCTGTAATGCTCGGCGCACATAATATTATACTTCTATAAAATCAGAGAAACTTGCTTCCAGAAAATGCAGACAAGACTACAAATATATTGGGCAGTCGTCCTTATAATAGCATGGCCATGTGGATTCATCTTAAACGCATCCATTGTAGCCGTGTATCTGAGCTACAGAAAGAAAGAGTGCGACAGAATCCTTCTCACCATGGCCTGCTGCAATGTTCTCCTGCTGAGCCTGGTAGCATTTGATATGACATTTGTTACCTATGGGCTATACATCCTGTTTGACAAAGAATTATTTCTGGCTATTACTATTATACTCTTATTCTCCATTAACTTCTCATTTTGGCTGACTGCCTGCCTGTCCGTCTACTATTGCTTGAGACTGGTCAACTTCTCACTTCAAATCTTGATTCATTTACAAAGAAGAATCTCGTTTGTGGTTACCCTGTTCCTACTGGTTTCAGTTCTGATTTCATGGGTAATTAATCTTCCAGTTATTTGGACCGTTCAAATAACCAAAACAAATGCTACAAGTACTTATCAGGATTATATATTTAATTGCAATCAACTCTACATGTTTTTTAACATTGTTTTTGGAAGCGCTTTGCCTTTCATTGTAACATCTCTCTGCATCGGGATCTGTCTGATATCTCTTCTGAGGCATGTTCAGAGGATGAGACAGCACATTTCTGAATTCTGGAGCCCACAGTTGAAAAGCCACGTGAAAGCATTCAGGACAATGTTGCTTCTTTTAATTCTGAACCTGATTTTCTTCACAGTATTTGGTAGTCTCTATCTAGCTGAACATGATCTGGAAGATGCATTGCAAACTGTGCTTTGGTCTGGTACCATGTTCATTCCGTCAGGACAAGCCTTAATTCTGATCTTTGGAAAACCTAAATTAGCAAAAGCTTGGTCAAAAACTATGTCAATGTTTGGATTATGTGCAAGAAATGGGTAATGCTGTTAATAAGCACCTGTTCACTATACGGTATAGATCTGTATTTAATGCAGTGAACGAATACTCTATAAATAAGATATTTTGAGAGGATATTTTATGCTTACACCTTTGCCTGACATTTGAGTTCCAAAGTATTTGCTGGATTGACAGACCTAATGTTTTTTTCTGTTTTATTTGTTTAGAGATAATGATTATGTTTGTGTGCTCCAGGAAATACATATCAGATGTTAATAAAGAGTAAAGTCAAAATAATATGTTATGTAATACAGTCATGGTTCTATGATACATCAATTTCTAAACAAATGCTGGTAAACTAAAGGTGGCTATACATGGGCAGATCAGTTTGTATGGAGAGGTTACCAAAAGAGTGTCTCTAGCCCCAATATGACCACCATAAGTGGTCGTATCAGGCTGATCAAGCCCCACAAGATCGGATCACAAAGAGAGGAATGCAGTTAGTTGGAGTGAGGAGCCCATGTGGTCCTCGGATTCAAAAACCCGCCTGTTCCACATCTGGCTGATTGTCTGTGAGAAACTGATCTGGGGCCCTTCAGATGACCCATACACTGGCCTATAAGCTGCCGACTTGATCTGTCGGTAGCTTTTATCGGCTTGTGTATGGCCGTATTTAGCCCATTCTAAGAGGTTCTATGAAGTTGCTCAAAACCCAGTAGGAAAGCATTGAAAGACCAAATTTAATATAAATGAACACACTTATAACTGCATATATCTAGTATAGGAATGAGCAGTTACCATGCATGAGGAGGTTTGTTCTGGAACTCCTTAAATGTCTCCATGTCTGTATCTCTGAAAGGGCTGCTTCATATGATCAATACGAGTCAAGAGACTAAATAATTAATACCAGAAACATTACAGATAAACTAGAAACGTTTAAAGGAATACTGTCATGATTTTTTTGGGTTATTTTTTTTTCTAAATTACATTGTTTACACTGCAAATAATTGACTCTACCCTATAAAATGTTATTCCTGAATCAACAAGTATATTATTTTTTACGTGTAATATTGTAATATTATAATAATAATAATAGTTTAGGCAGCGATCTCAGGTAATTTTGCCTGATTCTTTGCTTTCAGAAAAAGCCAGCACTTCACAACGGAACTGCTTTAAGGCAGGCTATTGTTCCTCCTGCTCAATGTAACTGGAGGAGTCACAGTGGGATTTCGAGTTTTACTATTGAGTGCTATTCTCATATTTACTAGAGATGGCGCGAACTGTTCGCCGGCGAACTTGTTCGCGCGAACATCGGGTGTTCGCGCTCGCCGGAAGTTCGCGAACGTCGCGCGACGTTCGCCATTTTGGGTTCGCCATTGTTGGCGCTTTTTTTTGCCCTCTCACCCCAGACCAGCAGGTACATGGCAGCCAATCAGGAAGCTCTCCCCTGGACCACTCCCCTTCCCTATAAAAACCGAAGCCCTGCAGCTTTTTTTCACTCTGCCTGTGTGTGCTGAAGAGATAGTGTAGGGAGAGAGCTGCTGCCTGTTAGTGATTTCAGGGACAGTTGAAAGTTTGCTGGCTAGTAATCGTTTTGATACTGCTCTGTTATTGGAGGGACAGAAGTCTGCAGGGGTTTGAGGGACATTTAAGCTTAGGTAGCTTTGCTGGCTAGTAATCTACCTTCTACTGCAGTGCTCTGTATGTAGCTGCAGTGGGCAGCTGTCCTGCTTCTGATCTCATCTGCTGACTGCTGCAATAGCAATAGTCCTTGTAAGGACTGCTTTTATTTATTTTTTTGTTGTTTTACTACTACTACTACTACTACTACTACTACTATAAGAGCCCAGTGCTATTAGTCTAGCAGTGTTGGGGAGTGGGACTGGTGTGCTAATCTGCTGCTCCTAGTAGTTCAGCAGCACCAACTTTAATTTTTTTTTTTTTAATATTCATTCTTTTTTTATTTAACTTTTTTTTATTTTACTACCGCTGTAGTAGTGTATAAGTTGACCTTTTAGGCATTATTTGCCCTGTAGGCATTTTTTGCCCAGTGTGTTATTCAACCAACTGCTATCTAGCTGTGTGACCGTGTTCACATTCTGTCTAAATATCCATAATATTACCGTCTCCAGAAAAAACACCGGAGTGACTTTTTTCAAGCAGCCATAATAAATTTTACGTAATCCGTATCCATCGCTGTAGTAGTGTATAAGTTGACCTTTTAGGCATTATTTGCCCTGTAGGCATTTTTTGCCCAGTGTGTTATTCAACCAACTGCTATCTAGCTGTGTGCCCGTGTTCACATTCTGTCTAAATATCCATAATATTACCGTCTCCAGAAAAAACACCGGAGTGACTTTTTTTCAAGCAGCATTCTTATATTTTACGTAATCCGTATCCACCGCTGTGTATACGTTGACCTTGTAGGCATTATTTGCCCTGTAGGCATTTTTTGCCCAGTGTGTTATTCAACCAACTGCTATCTAGCTGTGTGCCCGTGTTCACATTCTGTCTAAATATCCATAATATTACCGTCTCCAGAAAAAACACCGGAGTGACTTTTTTTCAAGCAGCATTCTTATATTTTACGTAATCCGTATCCACCGCTGTGTATACGTTGACCTTGTAGGCATTATTTGCCCTGTAGGCATTTTTTGCCCAGTGTGTTATTCAACCAACTGCTATCTAGCTGTGTGACCGTGTTCACATTCTGTCTAAATATCCATAATATTACCGTCTCCAGAAAAAACACCGGAGTGACTTTTTTCAAGCAGCCATAATAAATTTTACGTAATCCGTATCCATCGCTGTAGTAGTGTATAAGTTGACCTTTTAGGCATTATTTGCCCTGTAGGCATTTTTTGCCCAGTGTGTTATTCAACCAACTGCTATCTAGCTGTGTGCCCGTGTTCACATTCTGTCTAAATATCCATAATATTACCGTCTCCAGAAAAAACACCGGAGTGACTTTTTTTCAAGCAGCATTCTTATATTTTACGTAATCCGTATCCACCGCTGTGTATACGTTGACCTTGTAGGCATTATTTGCCCTGTAGGCATTTTTTGCCCAGTGTGTTATTCAACCAACTGCTATCTAGCTGTGTGCCCGTGTTCACATTCTGTCTAAATATCCATAATATTACCGTCTCCAGAAAAAACACCGGAGTGACTTTTTTTCAAGCAGCATTCTTATATTTTACGTAATCCGTATCCACCGCTGTGTATACGTTGACCTTGTAGGCATTATTTGCCCTGTAGGCATTTTTTGCCCAGTGTGTTATTCAACCAACTGCTATCTAGCTGTGTGACCGTGTTCACATTCTGTCTAAATATCCATAATATTACCGTCTCCAGAAAAAACACCGGAGTGACTTTTTTTCAAGCAGCATTCTTATATTTTACGTAATCCGTATCCACCGCTGTGTATACGTTGACCTTGTAGGCATTATTTGCACAGTGTTTTCTTCAAACCGCCATCTAGCTGTGTGAGCTTGTTCACATTTTGTCTAAATATTGATAATATTATCGTCTCTAGAAAAACCACTTGAGTTACTTTTTTTCAAGCAGCATTCATATATTTTACGTAATCCGTATCCACCGCTGTAGTAGTGTATACGTTGATCTTGTAGGCATTATTTGCACACTGTTTTCTTCAAACTGCCATCTAGCTGTGTGTATTATCGTTTCCAGAAAAACCAACTGAGTTTTTGTTGTTGTTGTTTTTTTAAAAATAATGCCAGGCAAAGGCAGGCCGCCACGCAGAGGCCGTGCTAGGGGCCGTGCTGCTATGCAATCCTGTGGCCCTAGCAAATTGCCCAGTTTTAAAAAGCCAATGACCCTGAACTCCCAAAATGCTGAAGAGGTAGTTGACTGGCTTACACAGCACACCCCATCCTCTACCGTTTCTAACTTTACCACAACATCCTCCTCATCCTCCACTGCTATGGCCACCCCACGTAACACTTCCTCCACCACCGGTGCCCCTTCTTCACTGGAGTCAGAGGAGTTATTTTCCCATGAGTTTCTTGAACTGAGTAATGCGCAACCATTATTGGCAGAAGAAGATGAAGGAGATGAGGACGTTACACCAGATTTAATTCTGGCAGAGAACACGACAGAGATGGACATAATGATGAGTGATGAGGAGGAGGAGGAGGTCCCCGCTGCTGCTTCCTTCTGTGATGTGTCAGAAGAAATTGATGCATCTGAGGAGAATGATGATGAGGAGATTGATGTTTTGTGGGTGCCTAGTAGAAGAGAGCAAGAGGAGGGTAGTTCAGATGGAGAGACGGAGAGTCAGAGAGGCAGTAGGAGAATAAGACTTAGAAGAAGCAGGGAGGCCAGCCCGCAGGGATCAGTAGGGCAACAACATGTATCGGCACCTGTGTTCAGCCGGCCAACGCACCCGCCATTGCCGCCAATGCCGCCAACTTCTACTGTTACCGCCAGATCGCAGACTTCCAAAAAGTCAGCAGTGTGGCATTTTTTTAATGTGTGTGCCTCTGACAAAAGCATTGTAATTTGCAATGAGTGCAGTCAGAAACTGAGCCTTGGTAAGCCCAACAGCCACATAGGTACAACTTCTATGCGAAGGCACATGAGCGGCAAGCACAAAGCACTTTGGGAGCAACACCTCAAAGGCAACAGGCAAACTAAAAGCCACACTCCTTCTGGTCCAGCATCTTACTGCTCTACCTCTGCTCTCCTTGACCCATCTGAACCACCCTCCACTCCGCCTTCCACCTTGACCACCTGTTCCCATTCCCAGTCATCTGCCACCAGCCAAGTTTCTGTGAAGGCCATGTTTGAGCGTAAGAAGCCAATGTCTGACTGTCACCCCCTTGCCCGGCGTCTGACAGCTGGCTTGTCTGCACTCTTAGCCCGCCAGCTTTTACCATACCAGCTGGTGGACTCTGAGGCCTTCCGCAAATTTGTAGCAATTGGGACACCGCAGTGGAAGGTACCCAGCCGCAATTTTTTTTCTAAAAAGGGAATACCACACCTGTACCAACATGTGCAGAGCCAAGTTACCGCATCTCTGTCACTTAGTGTTGGGCCAAAGGTCCATATGACTACTGACGCATGGTCCTCCAAGCATGGTCAGGGCAGGTATGTCACCTACACTGCCCACTGGGTGAACTTGGTAATGGCTGGGAATGGGAAGCAGGGAATGGGTAGCTCAACAACAACAACAACAGTGGAGTTGGTGTCACCGCCACGGATTGCACGCGGTTCTGCCACCACCTCTACTCCTCCATCGCTCTCTACCTCGTCTTCTTCCTCTTCTTCTTCTTACTCTGCTGCTGGGTCCTCCTTCTCCTCCTCCACACCTGTGCACCCCCAGCTCCCCCTAGGCTATTCGACATGCCAGGTACGCCGTTGTCACGCTGTCTTGGGGATGACGTGCCTGGAAAGCAAAAACCATACCGGATCTGTACTCCTGTCATCTCTGCAGTCACAGGCCGATCGGTGGCTGACCCCACACCAACTGCAGATCGGAAAAGTGGTGTGTGACAATGGAAGCAATCTGTTGGCAGCGTTGAGACTGGGAAATTTAACACATGTGCCCTGCATGGCACATGTGTTAAATTTAATAGTCCAACGTTTTGTCTCCAAGTACCCAGGATTCCAGGACGTTCTCACCCAGTCCAGAAAGGTGTCGGCCCATTTCAGACGTTCCTACACAGCCATGGCACGCCTTGCTGACATTCAGCAGCGCTACAACATGCCAGTCAGGCGTTTGATTTCTGACAGCCAGACTCGCTGGAATTCAACGCTCCTTATGTTGGAACGTCTGCTGCAACAACAAAGGGCCGTCAACGAGTACCTTTTTGAACTGGGTGGTAGGACTGGATCTGCAGAGCTGGGGATTTTTTTCCCCCGTTACTGGGTGCTTATGCGCGATGCCTGCAGGCTCATGCGACCTTTTGAAGAGGTGACAAATATGGTCAGTCGCACCGAAGGCACCATCAGCGACCTAATACCCTTCGCTTTCTTCCTGGAGCGTGCCGTGCGACGAGTGACAGATGAGGCTGTAGACCAGCGTGACGAGGAGCTGGACGATTTATGGTCGCAATCACCAGAACGAACCCAGGCACCTGCTGCAACGCAGGGAGAGGTGCCAGAAGTGGAGTCAGAGGAGGAAGGTGGCTTTGTGGAGGAGGAGGAGGAGGACCAACAGGAGCAGGCTTCCCAGGGGGCTAGTGGTGACCTTTTGGGGACCCCTGGTCTTGTACGTGGCTGGGGGGAGGAGACCGTGGATGATGCAGTCCTTGATAATGAGGAAGCGGAGATGGATAGCTCTGCATCCAACCTTGTGAGAATGGGGTCTTTCATGCTGGCATGCCTGTTGAAGGACCCCCGTATCAAGAGGCTTAAGGAGAAGGACCTGTACTGGGTCGCAACGCTACTAGACCCTCGGTACAAGCATAAAGTGGCAGAAATGTTACCAACATACCACAAGTCCGAAAAGATGCGGCATTTACAAACCAGCCTGCAAAACATGTTGTACAATGCTTTTAAGGGTGATGTCACTTCAGGAACTCATCAACATTCCAGGGGCAGAGGTGCCAGTAATCCTGCCACGAGCACACCTGCAAGGACAAAGCCCTTTGGCCGGTCTGTAACATCAGACATGCAAATGTTTTTCTGTCCAAGGCAGCGCCACAACCCTTCTGGATCCACCCTCAAAGAACGCCTCGACCGGCAGGTAGCGGACTACCTGGCATTAACTGCAGATATCGACACTCTGAGGAGCGATGAACCCCTGGACTACTGGGTGCGCAGGCTTGATCTGTGGCCAGAGCTGTCACAATTTGCCATGAACCTCTTGTCTTGCCCAGCCTCAAGTGTGCTCTCAGAAAGGACCTTCAGTGCAGCAGGAGGGATTGTAACTGAGAAGAGAACTCGCCTAGGTCACAAAAGTGTCGATTACCTGACCTTTATTAAAATGAATGAGGGGTGGATCTCGGAGGGTTACTGCACGCCGGAAGACTTGTTCTGACTTCTATGCAGCTGTCCTTCTCTTCAAGCCTCATGACTCCACACACAGCTGTCCTTTAGCGTCCTCCTCCCTCCGCCACCGTTACAAACTAGGGTGCAAACCCTACTGGTTTAATTTTTTCTGGCCTCTGTGCTTCAGTGGCTGCGTCCAAAAAAACGGGGCAAACAATGTCTACAAGGTCAACGTATGGCGAAAAATTACTATTTTCAGCATTTATATGGCATATTTTTTCTGGCAACTGTGCTTCAGTGGCTGCGTCCAAAAAAATGCATATTTTCTGCATTTATATGGCATAATTTTTCTGGCCTCTGTGCTTCAGTGGCTGCAACAAAAAAAATGCATATTTTCTGCATTTATATGGCATAATTTTTCTGGCCTCTGTGCTTCAGTGGCTGCAACCAAAAAAATGCATATTTTGTCCATTTATATGGCATAATTTTTCTAGCCTCTGTGCTTCAGTGGCTGCAACCAAAAAAATGCATATTTTCTGCATTTATATGGCATAATTGTTCTGGCCTCTGTGCTTCAGTGGCTGCAACCAAAAAAATGCATATTTTGTCCATTTATATGGCATAATTTTTCTAGCCTCTGTGCTTCAGTGGCTGCAACCAAAAAAATGCATATTTTCTGCATTTATATGGCATAATTTTTCTGGCCTCTGTGCTTCAGTGGCTGCAACCAAAAAAATGCATATTTTCTCCATTTATATGGCATAATTTTTCTAGCCTCTGTGCTTCAGTGGCTGCAACCAAAAAAATGCATATTTTCTCCATTTATATGGCATAATTTTTCTAGCCTCTGTGCTTCAGTGGCTGCAACCAAAAAAATGCATATTTTCTCCATTTATATGGCATAATTTTTCTGGCCTCTGTGCTTCAGTGGCTGCAACCAAAAAAATTTATATTTTCAGCATTTATATGGCATAATTTTTCTGTCAACTGTGCTTCAGTGGCTGCGACCAAAAAAATGCATATTTTCTGCATTTATATGGCATAATTTTTCTGGCCTCTGTGCTTCAGTGGCTGCAACCAAAAAAATTTATATTTTCAGCATTTATATGGCATAATTTTTCTGGCAACTGTGCTTCAGTGGCTGCGACCAAAAAAATGACTGCGGCCAAAAAAACTGGGCAACGACGTTGACCTTGTAGGCATTGTTTGCCCAGTTTTTTTGGCCGCAGCCACTGAAGCACAGAGGCCAGAAAAAATATGCCACATAAATGCTGAAAATAGTCATTTTTTGCCATACGTTGACTCAACGTATATGGCAAAAAATGACTATTTTCAGCATTTATATGGCATATTTTTTCTGGCAACTGTGCTTCAGTGGCTGCGTCCAAAAAAACTGGGCAAACAATGTCTACAAGGTCAACGTATGGCGAAAAATTACTATTTTCAGCATTTATATGGCATATTTTTTCTGGCAACTGTGCTTCAGTGGCTGCGTCCAAAAAAAACTGGGCAAACAATGTCTACAAGGTCAACGTATGGCGAAAAATGACTATTTTCAGCATTTATATGGCATATTTTTTCTGGCAACTGTGCTTCAGTGGCTGCGTCCAAAAAAACTGGGCAAACAATGCCTACAAGGGCAACGTATGGCAGTTGTTTAAAGAGAACAGTAGATTACTAGCCAGCAAAGCTACCTAAGCTAAAATGTCCCTCAAATCCCTGCAGACTTCTGTCCCTCCAATACAGAGCAGTATCAAGCAGATTACTAGCCAGCAAACTTACTATCATCTGTCCCTGAAATCACTAACAGCTCTCCCCCTACACTATCTCTTCCAAGCACACACAGGCAGATTTTTCAGATACATTTTTGCCCTTGATCCCCCTCTGGCATGCCACTGTCCAGGTCGTTGCACCCTTTAAACAACTTTAAAATCATTTTTCTGGCCAGAAATGTCTTTTTTAGATGTTAAAGTTCGCCTTCCCATTGAAGTCTATGGGGTTCGCGAACCGTTCGCGAACCGCTCGCATTTTTGCGCAAGTTCGCGAATATGTTCGCGAACTTTTTTTCCGACGTTCGCTACATCCCTAATATTTACCAAGGAGTTGTTATCTTGTGTCAGAGAGCTGTTATCTGGTTACTTTCCCATTATTAGACTGCTGGGGGGGCAGAAGAAAGGGGTGGTTAACCACTACACCTGAAGTTCAGCAGTGAAGAATGACTGGAGTTCATTAGAGCACATGGCTGGGGGCACCTGGGAAACTGACAATATGTTTAGCTCCATGTCAGATTTCAAAATTAAATCTAATCTTTGCTTTTTCGAACAATAGGTTACAGACCAGTATTCTGCTGTAGTATCACTATTAACTGATGTGTTTTGAAAAATTAGCTTCAAGATAGATAGATAGAATCCCTTTAACCCTTTCCCTGCAGCCAATTTGTCCTGAATGTGAACATCAACTGCCAAGCTGTTTTTAGATATTTTGTAGACTTTTACTTTAAGGGCCTTTAAGGTGGGTCTTTTAGCTTAGTCAAGAAAACAATTTTTTTTTTTTCAGGACAACCTGAGCTTTCAAAATATGCTAGATTTTGGTGTAATTCAACTTTTGTAAAAAGATATAGGCGTCTAAGTGTCTAATAAAATGAAAAAAAAATCATGTTTCACATAGTACAATCACATATATTAGAAACTAAATTTATGTAATGTATGAGAATACAGCAGATTTGGAAAAGTATATGTCTCCTAAACGTGCCAATACCAAATATAAATAGTTTTATGGAGATTTCTCACTTATATAGATCAAAACCTAATACATGCGACTACAAGGCTCAATGTATATTGCAGAATGAGTGATATATAAAAATATAAAAGTGCAACCAAACTGCAGTGTTTAACAAATCAGTTTCACAAATAGGTTTTTATTAGTACTCACCCTCCGTCAACCTACCCGGTAACGTTGCAAACAACGAAGTTACTGAGCTTGGCATTTGGGTACTCCAATAATGTCAATATAACAATTTAATTTCAACAAGCACTCCACCAAATTTGGTATGCATGTCTTTCTTCTCCAAAGCATCAAGTTGCAAACATTTCCTACATTTAGCGATAAAGGCAGCAGTTTTATGACATTTCTGAAAATCGCCTAAAAATATTGCAATTGCCCACATTTATTTCACCCAATTTCTTACATACAATTGGAAAACACCCTAAATAACAAATAAAAATAGTGCATATGAATTTTTTCCGCTGCCGATTCACCTTCTGTGAACAAAGACCCGTGACTGTGTATTATGTGACACAAGACCCTCCTAACAGCTATGTCTTTCTACTTCAAACTACCATACTGCAAAGCTACACTATAGGCAGCGGTTTATGACATTTCTGAAAATTGCCTAAAATTATTGTCATTGGCCACATTTATCTCACCCAATTTCTCACATACAATTGTAAAACACCCTAAATATTGAAGCCAAGTGTCTACTGAACAGTTTGATGCCCAATATGCATAGATATACCAAAGCAGCTGGCATGTACAGACTCCAAATAAAAAAAGTGCATATGAATTTTCTCGGCTGCCGATTCGGTTTCTGTGAACAAAGGCCTGTGACTGCATATTATGTGACACAAGACCATCCTAACAGCACAAAGACCCCCCAAAACCATATATTTTTGGAAAGTACACATTCTGATGAATCCAACAGACGTCCATCTACACCAAACTGAAAAGCTTTTCTAAACGTAGAGGTTTTTACAACATTTCTGAAAATCGTCTAAAAATATTGGCCATATTTCTCTCACTCAATTACTTACATACAACTGACAACACCCTAATTATTGACATCAAGGGTCTACAGAACAGTTTGATGCCCAATATGCCCAGATAAACCAAAGCAGCTGGACCCCAAATAAAAATAGTGCATAAGAATTTTTCTCGCTGCCAATTCAGCTTTTGGAATCTGAGACCCTTTAGTGCGTATTATGTCCCATAAAAACCCCCAAAAATGCATAAGTAAAAAAATAAAATAACGGTTTGTGAGTTTTTGTGTATAAAAATGTAAAATTAAAAAAGGGCAGTCTTTACTAAAATACTGTATGTGTTCAAGTGTATAAAATGCATGCAAGTGTATGTAAGTGTGCAAGTGTGTAAAAAAAAAATGTGCACTTACCATTTCTGTTCCAGGACGGTCTTTGGATGGGGTCCTCGAGGTCCCACGTGCAGAGGATCGCACAGCAGGAAGTGCATGGGCGGCGCAGAAGAGGAGGAAGTCGGGTGAGGCAGCAGGTGCAGGATCCGATTGCACCTGCTGCTCTGAATGTCGGCCCAGTGACGATTGCGTCACAGGAGCGACATGACAGCACCCCAGCCTCGTTGCCCAGGGGGATATCACCCCTCCTGACTCTCTGCGAAGGCAACAAAAGCAGATGCAGAGATAAGGGCTCAGCTGCAGCAGAACATATGATGTACATTCTTGGCAGTCTAAGCCTTGAACCACCAGCACGTACAACGTACATGCTTGGCGGTTAAAGGGTTAAACACTCAAGATTTCTACTATAAGATGGGTATTTTGGTACACAAAGGGACTTCTATGACAATCAATACAGATAATGAACAACAGAAACACCACAAGGTAAGGTTACCACCGTTTCAAGACCTCCTGTCCTGTGGCAAATTGTCCCTGGGAAGGGTCCCTGTGAGCTGTGAATAAAGGTGGACATAGACGTAACAATTACGATCTTTCTTGGAAAAGATTTTGTCAAGAAAGAATGTTTGTTTCAATACCTATGTGTAGAGCTGAATCGTCAGATATACAGACAGAAAACAGAATTCTACCTGTAACTAACAATTCAGCACGAACAATGGCTGATGTTTGGTCACCCGATCAAGATTTTCCATCCAGTCCGATCTACGAGCCAACGATATTAAAGTCTTTTACTGATATTGGTCTGCTCTTTTCCCACCAAACACGTACCGAATATTGTACGAAAATTTGTTTCATACAATATTATCTGTGCGTCTAAGACTAAGGGGCAGATTCACTAAGGGTCGAATTTCGAAGTTAAAAATACTTCGAAATTCGACCCTCGAATTGAAATCCTTCGACTTCGAATATCGAAGTCGAAGGATTTATCGCTAAACGTTCGATCGAACGATCGAAGGATTTTTCGTTCGATCGAACGATTAAATCCTTCGAATCGAACGATTCGAAGGATTTTAATCAAACGATCGAATGAATATCCTTCGATCAAAAAAAGCTTGGCAAGCCTATGGGGACCTTCCCCATAGGCTAACATTGACTTCGGTAGGTTTTATCTGCCGAAGTAGGGGGTCGATGTTTTTTTTAAAGGGAAAGTACTTCGACTATCGAATGGTCGAATAGTCGAACGATTTTTACTTCGAATCGTTCGATTTCGTTCGATTTCTATCGAATTCGAACGAATTTAACCAATTCGATGGTCGAAGTACCCAAAAAAAACTTCGACATTCGAAGTTTTTTTCATTCGAATCCTTCACTCGAAGTTAGTGAATCTGCCCCTAAAAGTCCCGTATAATGCCTTCCTTTTTTGAGATGCCCGAGACAGTCCCCTTCCCCCTGTCCTTTGTACTGACTGTGTGGAGCAGTGAAAGATCTTTACGTAGCAGTGTTGTCTCCTATCCTGTGTTGTACTTCTCCTAACAAGCAGCTCTCGGCTGGTACAATGAGCGGATTGCAGAGTGAGCAGCTCTCTACTGGAATCAGGTGACCAGATTTTGAAATAGGAATCGAGGGACAAATAATTAAGTGTTGGCACTTTAAATTACACCCCCCCCTCCCTCCACCGCTTGCAAAGATTGGCCCCTTTCTTAAAGTACTGAAGTTAAAAGTCTTTGTTGAGATGCACGAGAAAGTCTCCTTTCCCCTGCCCTTTGTACTGACTGTGTGGAGCAGAGAAAGAGATCTTTACGTAGCCCTGCTGTCCTTCTAACAAGCAGCTCTCGGCTGGCAAACTGCAAACAGCAAACCCGATGTGGTGTTCACTCTGCTGTTTGCAGTCTGCCAAAAC
The DNA here is from genome assembly GCA_038501925.1 of Xenopus petersii. Lineage (NCBI taxonomy): Eukaryota > Metazoa > Chordata > Amphibia > Anura > Pipidae > Xenopus > Xenopus petersii. Next base: position 86,789,676 of record CM076685.1, read on the forward strand.
ATGGACAGAGAGTAAGTATGCAGAAAGTAAATCTTATGTTAATTATACATGTCTCCACTAATAAGGGGGCTCTAACAATGTGGCATGAGGTAACTGCCATTGTTCCAAATACTCAGGGTCTTCATTGAAGGAACAAACTCAGGAGCCCAGTGCTGCAAGACCAGGATCCGACCAAAGGAAAAACTATCGTTTACAGATGGATATTGTATGATAGACAGAACAGATGTGCCCAATTCTCTCACACAGATTTAATCTTGATGGAAAAATATTCTGAGAGACCAAACTAAATGAAACACAAAATGCTATTCAAACATCATTTTCTTTCCTGATCTGTGATCTGTCTGTATTTATACTTTTGAGTTGGGTTTCCATCCTAGAAATATAGGGGCAAATTTACTAAAGGGCGAAGTGACTAATGCTGGCGAAAATTCGCCAGCGTGACATCATTACGCTACTTCGCCAATTTACTAATGGGCGCAGGAGTAAGTTCACTAGCGAAAGAGACTGATGCTGGCGATCATTCGCACTCAATCGCCAGACGAAGTTGCGCTCTGGCGAGGGGACGTAACTGCGCAAATTCACTAAGATGTGGATTTTACTGAACGTTACCTCTTGCGCCAGACTTGCCTTCGCCACCTCAGAACAGGCGAAGTGCAATAGAGTAGACAGGACTTCCTCAAAATTTAGTTGAAAATCTTTCTAAGTCCCAAAAAACGCTGGCGTCTTTTCCTTTTTTCAGGGTGATAGGCTGCAAAAGAGCGTAAACATTTTTTGGGGTAACCGGCTTCCCCCCTACATTTCCTAACATATGGCACATAAACTATACACTGGGCTCATGTGTAGGGCAATATAACAACTCTATTTTATTTAGCTTCCCTGGGCTTGTGTAATGTATTTGCTGCAACATATATGTCTATTCAACTTTAACTTCCCGCAATATGCAAATTAGCCAACGCTAGCGCAACTTCGCTCTGCTGCCAAATTAACACTAGTGCAACTTTGCCAGCGTTCGGCGCCCTGTACGCAACTCCGCATGTTAGTGAATTAGCGTTGTCTGAGTGAATTTTTGTCTGGCGAAGTGTTGTGCTGCCTGCGAAGTCATCACTGGCGAATTTTCGCCGCTTAGTAAATTTGCCCTATAGTTTGCTTAATGAAAGAAAGTATCATTCTGAACAACCTTCCACTTTACCTGCATTGAACAATATATACATACAAATGAATCCTGCTGATTTACAGACCTGGCAGAGAATGAACTTCTGCTAAATTGTTTTGAAGGTCAGAACCAAGAGATAAACAAATACGTCTTTCAATTTAGAACCATGGCCATTTTTAATGAATGTATGTTTCATTATGCAAAACATTAGTTGGGGGTATATCACTGTAAGGACTGCAGAGATTTGGGACAGACACTGAAATGTCACGGCCGGCACCCAATACCAGAACAGGTGCCAAGTACCCTGGTCTCGGCTCGGCTTCACCAGTAGTGTGACCACCGTTGGGCTTTGGGAGGAGCCCTCAGCTTACTTGGGTGCCACCTGGACTTAAAGAGGGGTACAGTGCGAGATGTTCTGGCTGGCGAAGGGGCACGGCTGGTAGCAGAGTCTTTTCGGCTGAAGGTCACAGTACAAGAGGATTAGGCAGAAGGATGGTCAGACAGGCTGGGTCGAGGCAGACGGATATCAGAATCGTCAGGCAGGCAAGGGTCAAAACCGGGTAGTCAATCAAGGGGTTAAGCAGGAGAGTTGCCGTAGACAGGCAAGGGTCAGTATACGGAATGCAGAATAGTCAGGAACAGGCAAGGTCAAACACGGATAATCAGATCAGGATTTCAAAGACAGACGCACAAGGCTCAGGAAAACCACTAGAACAAGTTCTATCACGGGCACTGGCTGGGGGTCAGAATGGGCCTTAAATACAGGCAGATTTCGCGCCAAAATGTGCGTCAATGCACGCAATCATGCCAGTATGCCTGTACCTCTAAGAGGTGCACAGGTGCGCCGCGCATGCCCTAGGAAACAAGATGGTGCCTAAGAACCACACAGAGGGCGTCCCCGCCGATGTCGCGGTGGGTGACCCTGCCGCACAGGTAACTTCATTACATTACCCCCCTCTAGGGGGGGGCACTGGACCCCAGACTTCCCAGGAAATTTTTGATGGAATTGCTTCCTGAGGCAGTCAGCACTGATGTCATCAACTGAGACCCAGGAATTCTCCTCAGGGCCAAAGCCCTTCCACCTGGTAAGATACTGCAACTTACCATGCACAAGGAGGGAATCGAGGAACTCCTGAATCTCAAATTCAGGCTGACCTTCAACTAACACTGGCGAGGAACAGAAACAAAACGGACATTGTTAGCAGGTTTTAACAAAATAAGGTGAAATGAGTCTGAAATCTTAAAATTAACAGGCAACTTAAGACGAACACAAGAAGGGTTGATAATTTCAGAAATGGGGTATGGACCAATGAACCTAGGCCCCAGTTTGAGAGAGGGAACCTTCAGTTTAATATTTCTGGTAGAAAGCCACACTGAGTCTCCCACTTTATACTGGGGTGCCTCTCTACGTGATCTGTCAGCAGCTTTTTTTCTGAGCAGAGGAAGCTGCAGACAGAGAGTCGTGAACTTGCGACCAAACCTTAGAAAAACGTTCAACACAAGAATTAGCAGAGGGAACAAGGGAGCCAGAACTGGAAAATGAAAAAGGTTTGGGATGCAACCCATTAATCACAAAGAAAGGGGACTATCCCGAGGAGGAATGGGTAGCATTATTGTACGCAAATTCTGCCCAGGGTAACAGTTCAGCCCATGTGGACTGGTTGTCTGACACATAACACCTGAGGTATTGCTCAAGGGACTGGTTCACCCTTTCAGTTTTCAGTTTGCATAGGGAGGAAATTTAAAGTTGTATGGGGGTCTTTATTATAAATGTTGCTGCAAATGTTTTAAGTTACCGGTTTATATTACACATGTCCAGGGAACCTTACTAAAGACAAGAGAGTTAATATAATGCCCTACACATGAGCCCACTGTAAACTAATGTTCCATATGTTATAAAATGTGTGGAGAAAACTAGTTACTATGATGGGAGAATAAATTCGCCGGCGTCAAAAAATTTTTGACTTGCATCCAAAAAGTTGCTTGAGTCAATATCGCGAGCGTCAACAATATTCGGACGCCCATTGACTTTTATGCCGTCGTCAAAATTGACGCGAGCCACTTTTCGGACGCTCATCCAGAATTGACATGGGTGTAAATTTTCATGTTTCACGATTTTTCCATGGATTTTTCGACATTCGTGAAAAGTCGCCTGGTGATAGAGTGCAAATCAACGCTAGCGACTGTCTCTTTTGCTAGCGAATTGTCGCCTGCTTTAGTGAATTGTCGATGTCCCTGCAGGTGGCAACACTGGCGAAAAATCACTAGCATTAGCCACTTCACCCTTTAGTGAATCTGCCGATAAAAATTCATTTAAAGGTGAACAACTTTGAGTGCTGCAGACTGTAGATTCTACACTATGCATCATTTCTGGGTTAGGAGTGTGGAGCATTTTCCTTAGTTTGGTAGTTTGGATTATAAAGATATAGATACCTAAAGCTTCATCAAAATGTTTACTTTATAGAAAAATACATGGTTTTCTTGGATCAACTTATTTTATGGGCATCTTGCAACACATACAACACAGGCAGTATTCTTTGCACTGCAGCTATATATAGTTTAAGGGGCACCTATATTTGTATGCATTATTTCATTTTCAAATGCCATAAAATCTATAATTTTAGTAAACCATTGCAGTTTGGCAGTTGGTAGTAGAAAGACACATTTGCCCATTTTGAATTCACAAGAATCTGTACTTTCTAAAAAATAAATGATTCTTTTCATATTCTTTGGGGTATCTTGTAAGGTAATTATACCGTAAGGTAATTATGTCATAAGTTCCAGTTGGTATTTATTAAAATTCTGTAACATTTTCCATTTTTTTCCCTACACTTTTTCGCCAGACATACAATTTTCATATTTTAAGCAGGGATGTACCAAATTGACAATTTTGGGATTTGAATAAATCCCTAATCCTTCCTGAAAAAAATCCCCGAATACCAAACCTGATTCCTAATTTGCATATTCAAATTAGGGTTAGGAAGGGCCAAAGCGAATTTTAAAGAAGTAAAAATGTTTTTACTTCCTTGTAACATAGTAAGTTAGGCACACAGCCATCAAGTTCAACCTTTTAAGTCTAAATAAAACCCGTCTAACTACTAATTGATCCAGAGGAAGGCAAAAAAACCCATTTGAAGCTTCACCAATTTGCCTCAGAGGGAGAAAAAATTCCTTCCTGACTCCAAGATGGCAACTGGACCAGTCCCTGGATCAACTCGTACTAGGAGCTATCTTTTGTTTGTTTGTGTGACGAAAAGTCACATGATTTTAAGGATTTGCATTTGGTTTGGCCAGGCGATTGGATTCAGCCAAATCTGAATCCTGCTGAAAAAGTCGAATCCTGGACTGATTCCCAGATCCAGGAATTATTGGTGATAATTCTTTCTCCTCAAGAAAATATGTGAAAATATATCATATTATTTTTTGGTGGGGGGGTGTCTAGGTCAAATTTGTTTTTTCAAACGTAACTGATTAGTCCTGCCAAAAAATAATGGTGAAAAAAACGCAATGGTAAAGTGTGATACAAAATATAGCCTGTAGCAATGTTATTAAACAAAGTAAGCGGAGCTTGTGGAGAGGTATGGAACCATAAAATGGACAGTTGGACAGCTCTAATATAGATAGCTACAGTTTCAGGAGTCGTGTGTAGGACAAAAGAACCTCATTGTGTGTGAATATGACTTTGTCCCTGAAGGGTTACACACAAATATCAGAATATAAAAAAACAAAACTATATATGTCCAATGTTTTTGAGATACTAATTTGCAAGGGAACAAGATACTAGGCATATTTGCATTTTTATTCACCCTGTTGTCTCTAATCTGTGTTGAATCATTTCCTTGTGTCTTCCTGCAAAGCTCGGGTGCACATAATATTATACTTCTATAAAATCAGAGAAACTTGCTTCCAGAAAATGCCGACAAGACTACAAATATATTGGGCAGCCGTCCTTATAATAGCATGGCCATGTGGATTCATATTAAACTCATCCATTGTAGCCGTGTATCTGAGCTACAGAAAGAAAGAGTGTGACAGAATCCTTCTCACCATGGCCTGCTGCAATGTTCTCCTGCTGAGCCTGGTAGCATTTGATATGACATTTTTTACCTATGGGCTATACATCCTGTTTGACAAAGAATTATTTCTGGCTATTACTATTATACTCTTATTCTCCATTAACTTCTCATTTTGGCTGACTGCCTGCCTGTCCGTCTACTATTGCTTGAGACTGGTCAACTTCTCATGTCAAATCTTGATTCATTTACAAAGAAGAATCTCGTTTGTGGTTACCCTGTTCCTACTGGTTTCAATTCTGATTTCATGGGTAATTAATCTTCCATTTATATGGACCGTTCAAATAACCAAAACAAATGCTACAAGTACTTACCAGGATTATATATTTAATTATGATAAAATCTTCATGTTTTTTAACATTGTTTTAGGCAGCGCTTTGCCTTTCATTGTAACATCTCTCTGCATCGGGATCTGTCTGATATCTCTTCTGAGGCATGTTCAGAGGATGAGACAGCACATTTCTGAATTCTGGAGCCCACAGTTGAAAAGCCACGTGAAAGCATTCAGGACAATGTTGCTTCTTTTAATTCTGAACCTGATTTTCTTCACAGTATTTGGTAGTCTCTATCTAGCTCAGCATTATCTGGGAGATGCATTGCAAACTGTGCTTTGGTCTGGAACCATGTTCATTCCGTCAGGACAAGCCTTAATTCTGATCTTTGGAAAATCTAAATTAGCAAGCACTTGGTCAAAAACGATGTCAATGTTTGGATCATGTGCAAGAAATGTGTAATACTGTTAGTAAGCACGTGTTCACTATACTGTATAGATCTGTATTTAATGTGGTGAAGGAATACTCTATAAATAAGATATTTTGAGAGGATATTTTATGCTTACACCTTTGCCTGACATTTGAGTTCCAGTATTTGCTGGATTGACTGACCTAATGTATCTTTTCTGTTTTATATTACTCATTTAGATTAACCGGTATTTCTCAAACTGAAGCTGAATTGCTATTTCAAGCATTGTTTAGAGATAATGATTATGTTTGTGTGCTCCAGGAAATACATATCAGATGTTAATAAAGAGTAAAGTCAAAATAATACGTTATGTAATACAGTCATGGTTCTATAATACATCAATGTCTAAACAAATGCTGGTAAACTAAAGGTGCCCATACTTGGGCAGATCAGCTTGTTTGGAGAGTTTATCAAAAGAGTGGATTTAGCCCCAATATGCCCACCACAAGTGGTCAGTATCAGGCTGATCAGGCCCCCAACGATCGGATCGCAAAGACAGGAATGCAGTTAGTTGGAGTGAGGAGCCCATCAATGAACCTTTGTGGTCCTCGATCTGACGGGATTCTAAAACCCGCCTGTTCCACATCTGGCTGATTGTCCGTGAGAAACTGGTCTGGGGCCCTTCATAGGGCCCCATACACTGGCCTATAAGCTGCCGACTTGATCTGTCGGTAGCTTTTATCGGCCTGTGTATGGCCGTATTCAGGCCTGGACTGGGAGTCAAAATAGGCCCTGCCATTCCAAGTCCACAGAGGCCCAAACAGACCCCTACCAGCCCAAACAGTCCCCTTCCAGCCCACTATATGGTAACTTTCTATGGAACCATACAGCAGCCCCTCTGGCATTTGCCAGAACCCACAGATTGCCAGTCCGGGCCTGGCCGTATTTAGCCCATTCTAAGAGGTTCTATGAAGTTGCTCAAAACCCAGTAGGAAAGCATTGAAAGACCAAATTTAATATAAATTAACACACTTATAACTGCATATATCTAGTATAGGAATGAGCAGTTACCACGCATGAGGAGGTTTGTTTAGGAACTCCTTAAATGTCTCCATGTCTGTATCTCTGATGGGCTGCTTCATATGATCAATACGAGTCAAGAGACTAAATAATTAATACCAGAAACATTACAGATAAACTAGAAAAGTTTAAAGGAATACTGTCATGATTTTTATGGTGTAGTTTTATTTCTAAATTACATTGTTTACACTGCAAATAATTCACTCTACCATATAAAATGTTATTCTTGAATCAACAAGTATATTATTTTTAACTTGTAATATTGGTGTGTAGGCAGCCTGATTCTTTGCTTTCAGAAAAAGCCAGCACTTCACAACGGAACTGCTTTCAGGCAGGCTATTGTTCCTCCTGCTCAATGTAACTGGAGGAGTCGCAGTGGGATTTGGAGTTTTACTATTGAGTGTTATTCAATACCAAGGAGCTGTTATCTTGTGTCAGAGAGCTGTTATCTGGTTACTTTCCCATTATTAGACTGCTGGGGGGGGGCAGAAGAAAGGGTTGGTTAACCACTACAACCTGAAGTTCAGCAGTGAAGAATGACTGGAGTTCATTAGAGCACATGGCTGGGGGTACCTGGGAAACTGACAATATGTCTAGCTCCATGTCAGTTTTCAAAATGAAATCTAAAAAAATCTGTTTGCTTTTTCGATTAATGGATTACAGACCAGTATGCTGCTGTAGTATCACTATTAACTCATGTGTTTTGAAAAATTAGCTTCAAGATAGATAGATAGAATCCCTTTAACTCTTTTTCTGCAGCCGATTTGTCCTGAATGTGAACATCTACTGCCAAGCTGTTGTAATTCAACTTCTGTAAAAAGATATAGGTGTCTAAGTGTCTAATAAAATGAAAAAAAAAATCATGTTTCACATAGTACACATAGTATCACATATATCAGAAACATAATTTATGTAATGTATGAGATCACAGCAGATTTGGAAAGGTATATGTCTCCTGAACGCGCCAATACCAACTATAAATAGTTTTATGGAGATTTCTCTCTTATATAGATCAAAACCTAATAGATGCGACCCCCAGGGTCTACAAACAACCAACTACAAGGCAGAGAATTCTTCACACTCAATGTATATTGCAGAATGAGTCCTTATATAAAAATATAAAAGTGCAACCAAACTGCACTGGGTGTTTAACAAATCAGTTTCACAAATAGATTTTTATAAGTACTCACCCTCCCTCAACCTAACATCTTTTCTTGCTGCAAACAACGAAGTTACTGAGCTTGGCAGTTGGGTACTCCAATAGGGTCAATATAACAATTTCATTTCAACAAGCACTCCACCAAATTTGGTACGCATGTCTTTCTACTCCAAAGCATCAAGTTGCAACACTTCCTACATTTAGCGATAAAGGCAGCGGTTTTTATGACATTTCTGAAAATCGCCTACAAATATTGCAATTGGCCGCATTTATTTCACCCAATTTCTTACATACAATTGTAAAACAATTGAATATTGAAGCCAAATGTCTACTGAACAGTTTGATGCCCAGCTTGCATAGATATACCAAAGCAGCTGGCATGTACAGACCCCAAATATAAAAAGTGCATATGAATTTTCTTGGCTGCCGATTCGGTTTCTGTGAACAAAGGCCTGTGACTGCATATTATGTGACACAAGACCCCGAAACAGCACAAAGACCCCCCAAAACCATATATTTTTGGAAAGTACACATGCTGATGAATCCAACAGATGTCCTTCTACACCAAACTGAAAAGCTTTTCTAAATGTATTTTAGTTTATGACATTTCGTCTAAAAATATTAAATTGGCCACATTTCTCTCACCTAATTTCTTACAGACAACTGACAAAACCCTAATTATTGACATCAAGGGTCTACAGAACGGTTTGATGCCCAATATGCCCAGATAAACCAAAGCAGCTGAACCCCAAATAAAAATAGTGCATATGAATTTTTCTTGCTGCCAATTCAGCTTTTGGAATGTGAGACCCTTTAGTGCGTATTATGTTCAATAACACCCCCCAAAAATGCATAATTAAAAAAAACAAAAAAAAAAACTTTTAGTGAGTTTTTGTGTATACATGTGTGTACACTTATAAAAGTTAACTGAGTGTGGATGTGTGTGTGTGTATATATATATATATATATATATATATGTGAATAAGTGTGCAAAAGGGAGCATAAGTGTACAAAATTAAAAAAGGGCAATCTTTCCTAAAATATGTGTGCAAGTGTATAAAATGTATTTAGTGTGTGTGCAAGTGTGTGAACACCACACCATACCAATACCATTTCTGTTCCAGGAGGGTCGTTGGATGGGGTCCTCGAGGTCCTGGGGTCCAGCGTGCAGAGGATCGCACAGCAGGAAGTGCATGGGCAAAAGAGGAGGAAGTCGGTAAGGCAGCAGGCGCATGATCCGATTGCACCTGCTGCTCTGGAGGTTTGCCCCATGACGATCGCGTGATTCGCGTCACAGGAGCGACATGACAGTCTTGGCAGTCTAAGCATGTACGACGTACGTGCTTGGTGGTTAAAGGTTTAGGCACGCAATCAAGATTTCTACTATAAGATGGGTATTTTGGTACACAAAGGGACTTCTATAACAATCAATACAGATAATGAACAACAGAAACACCACAAGGTAAGGTTACCTCCGTTTCAAGACCTCCTGCCCTGTGGCAAATTGTCCCTGGGAAGGGTCCCTGTGAGCTGTGAATAAAGGTGGACATAGACGTAACAATTACGATCTTTCTTGGAAGAGATTTTGTCAAGAAAGATTGTTTGTTTCATTACCTATGTGTAGAGCTGAATCGTCAGATATACAGACAGAAAATAGAATTCTACCTGTAACTAACAATTCAGCACGAACAATGGCTGATGTTTGGGGGCCTTCAAAGGCACCCGATCAAGATTTTCCATTCAGTCCGATCTACAAATAATAAAGTGGTGGCACTTTACGTTACACCCCCCTCCCTCCACCGCTTGCAAAGATTGGCCCCTTTCTCAAAGTACTGAAGTTAAAAGTCTTTGTTGAGATGCACGAGAAAGTCTCCTTTCCCCTGCCCTTTGTACTGACTGTGTGGAGCAGAGAAAGTGATCTTTACGTAGCCCTGCTGTCCTTCTAACAAGCAGCTCTCGGCTGGCAAACTGCAAACTGCAAACCCGATGTGGTGTTCACTCTGCAATCTGTTGATCGCGTCTGCTGTTTGCAGCCTGCCAAAACATGGACAGAGAGTAAGTATGCAGAAAGTAAATCTTATGTTAATTATCAATGTCTCCGATTTACTAATTGGCGCAGGCGTATGTTCACTAGCGAAAGAGACTGATGCTGCCGATCATTCGCACTCACTCGGCAGGTGAAGTTGCGCTCTGGCGAAGGGACACAACTGCGCAAATTCACTAAGATGCGGATTTTACTGAACGTTACCTCTTGCGCCAGACTTGCCTTCGCCACCTCAGACCAGGCGAAGTGCAATAGAGCAGATAGGAAATCCTCAAAATTTAGTTGAAAATCTTTCTAAGCCCCAACAAACACTGGCGTCTTTTCCTTATTTCAGGGTGAAAGGCTGCAAAAGAGCGTAAACATTTTTTGGGGTACCTGGCTTCCCCCCTACATTTCCTAACGTATGGCACATAAACTATACACTGGGCTCATGTGAAGGACATTATAACAACTCTATTTTATTTAGCTTCCCTGGGCTTGTGTAATGTATTTGCTGCAACATATACGTCTGTTCAACTTTAACTTCCCGTTGCATGCAAATTAGCCAACGCTAGCGTAACTTCGTTCTGCTTGCCAAATTAACGCTAGCACAACTTCGCCATCGTTCGGCGCCCTGTTAGTGAATTAGCGTTGTCTGAGTGAATTTTCTCCTGGCGAAATGTTGCGCTGCCTGCGAAGTCATCGCTGGCGAATTTTCGCCTCTTAGTAAATTTGCCCTATAGTTTGCTTAATGAAAGAAAGTATCATTCTGAACAACCTTCCACTTTACCTGCATTGAACAATATATACATACAAATGAATCCTGCTGATTTACAGACCTGGCAGAGAATGAACTTCTGCTAAATTGTTTTGAAGGTCAGAACCAAAAGATAAACAAATACGTCTTTCAATTGAAAACCATGGCCATTTTTAATGAATGTATGTTTCATTATGCAAAACAGTTGGGGGTAGATCACTGTAAGGACTGCAGAGATTTGGGACAGCCAGTGCTACTTTATTTAGAAAGTGTAAAGGGGAATGTTGGAAGTTACACATTTCTTTCATGCCTTGAATCAGTGTTGTGGCTGAGACCACCTTGTCCGAATACATCAAGGCTGAGCCATTTGAATTGAGACTGAGAATAGATTCTACAAAGAAACTGGGGACGGCAAATAAGACTGAGCTGAAGCCAACGTAATACAATGGGGCTTTAAAGGGCCACTGATTCTTAAAGATGAACCATTATCATTTATCAAAAATGAGGTGTTAGTACCACACTTTGGCCAAATTATGTAAGCTCACTGCAATAGGCTCTTACTACTCGGTCATACTGTTTGCATACTACACTATAGATTTATGGGGGAATGTAATAAAAACCACAAAGAGAAAAATAACATTCACAAAGAATAAAAAATTGCATTTCACAATGTTAAATTCTTTCTTAAATGGTTATTGCATTGCGAATTTTAATTACGCACTTTTAAGAAGTGCTGGAAGGCGTCATAATCTTTTGAAGCAAACATATCGAGGGGAATGTAATAAAAGTCGAAATTAAATAATTTACACAAATTAGAATAAAAAATTGCATTTTTCGGATTGTAAAATACTTCATTAGACTGTTATTGCAAATTTCAATTGCGAGTTGCGCACTTTATAAGAAGTGCTTGAAGGTGTCGTAATCTTTTGGGGCAAAACTTTTTCAGTAAGAAGTTTTATTACATTCACTGCGCACTGGCACAAACTATGAAATTCACAAACCTTCTTCTGAAGAAGGTCAGAAGATAATTAATATAAATAAAGTTCATTTAAATTTTATTTCCTTTTTCTCTGTAACAATAAAACATTATCTTGTATTAGAGCTCAACTAAGATATAAATAATTCATATAGGAGGGAAAACAATCCTATTGGTTTTATTTAATACATGAAATGATTTTTTAGTAGACATACCCCCATATGTAATAAAAGGCACTATTATTGCCCAGGAGCAGTAATCAATCTCAACCAATAAGATGTTTGCTTTTAATCTGGTGTACAGTAAATGATTGGTTGTTATGTGTTACTGCTCCTGGGCAAACTAAGAGTCTTTTATTCACCTTCCAAACACTTTTTTTCAGTTCAGTTGTTTTCAAATTGTTCCCCAGAAATAAGGAGTTTTTTCAATTACTTTCCATTATTGTTATTATTTACTGTTTTTCCAATCTAAGTTTAGAGTTAAATGTTCCTGTCTCTGGTGTTTGAGACTGGCAGCTCAGTAATTCAGGTGCAGACTCTAAACTGTTACAATTTTGCAACATTGAGTTGATACATTTCTCAGCAGCATCTCTGGCGTATCAGCAACTATTGTATCAATTCTAACAGCTGCCTGTAATGAAACCCAGAGATTCTGCTCAGCAGGAACAAAGATAAGAAATGTATCAACTAAATGTATCAATTTAGAACAGTTTACAGGGTCGGCGACCCCCTCCCCAGAGCTGCTTTAGAAGGTGAAAAATTACACTTTACACTTCAATACTAGAAAAACAGTGACACATAGTAAATAGAAAGTAATTGGAAAAATGTGTTATTTCTGGAGATCTATCTGAAAACAACTATTTGTTTGAAGGTGAACAACCCCTTTAAGGTATGGAGATTCAATTAAAAAAAAAACACTTATCTGGAAAACCCCAGGTCCCGAACATTCTGGATAACAGGTCCCATACCTGTTTCACAGATCAGTAGAGTAAGGAAGGTGCAAGAAAATCTCAGGACATAGGGATGGATTAGAATAGATGGCTCTGATTAAGGGAAAAAGAAAAGTGAAACACAAAAGAAGTTCTGAAACACTGAGATGCTTTGCTGTATGCTATTAAATGGATTTCCCATCATTTTTAGGGACACTTTATCATAAGCCGCTGAGTGAAAGCAGACACAATATTTCATTAGTGCAACTAGTCAGTTTTACAAATCAGAGTATAAGTAAAAATGAGGGACTGTCGCAGAAATTTTGGGACAGGTGGTAAATATACGTGTATGTCTAGCCTAAGTACAGAAAGGATGGCCCCCCATCTACAGGGGGTCATACACAAAGTTATAATGTTCAAGTTGCTGCACTTCTAGGTGCTATGAAGCTACACCTCCCAGCATCCTCCAACAGCCATGTTAGTAGCTGCAGTAAGCAATAGCAGTCCTTTACTTTTTTCTATTACTTGATTATCAAGTCACAAAACGATTGCCCTGTTCATTTCTAACTAGGGTTCATCCAGGGGGACTGAAACGCTGCTCTCTGGCTCTATGAAATGTTAGGAACGTTTCTAGGTGTTACTGAAACCCTGTTGATACCATAGCAGTTTTAAAGGGTTATTGGTCTGTTAAACTATTTGTGTTCCTCCATAGGATACTTGCGTGCTTTGTAAGACATCCTAGCTGTGAAACAGTGAAACATTTACCAGATGAAATAGCAGGACAAAGGGGGCCCAAAATGTAGTAGAAACACAGATTTTCCCACAGTTGGGTTCTGTGACTCTAATAAATTAAAATGTTTACCCAAAATAGACAAAGAGATCTATAGAGTTCAGCCACTGTATTCAAGAAAGTCTGTCTTTTCTCTGGTGGGAGATATGGGGGGGGGGGATTGGGATGGATTTCTTCTTAACAGCAAAGGAAAACATTAATCCCCTTCATACACAATCTTTATAGAAGTGTCCTGCTCAGTAAGTGGGCATGTGACCGAGCTCGTAGTCTGGGGAAAGAACAAGGCAGCATTGACTTCCATGATCCAGTTAATAATTCGTTGATGGTTGTAATTTGTCATTTCCATCTTATCCTCTTCCAGTCCTGGTTCCAGGTCCACCTCGGCAGTCTCACTGCAGGAGTCTGTCCCAAATGCTGAATCTCCTGAGGACAGTTTTTCTTCAGCTTTCTCTAGCTTTTGGAAAGCCTCAATGCTTTTCCAAGCTGAGATACCCCTAAGTGGGACCTTGCTTTGAACTAATTTCCTCTGGGTCCTGTCCCTAATGATGGTACTGGGAGTCTCATTTATTTGAAGGGCATTGCAGCCTTTCTTTTCAGTTTTCCCAGAGATGACGAGAAGACATGCTCTGTACAGATCTGTGCTTTGGGTCTTCATGGTGGCTTTTGAGAAGTCCTCAATATCTTTCTGGTTGTTGTTCTTTTGATCCCAGCAGCGTGGAACCAGTTGGTCTGTCCGGCTGACCACGCACCCATAAGCAGATCTTGGAGATGATACATCACTGAGGGATACGATTGTTTGGTTTTCCTTTTCTTGATCATTTGCAGCAATGCCAGCCTTCCATGTGCCAAACCCCCTCAGTGAATCATCTACACACATTAGAGTGGACTTTCTAGGCTGAAGAGTCGCACTGCTATCTTTAGAAATAACCAGTATTGGGGGCAAGAACTGGCTTTGGGATAGTGCATTTTTCTTGCAAACCCTTCTGTCTCTCGCTCCAGTTACTGCAAAAGTTTTGGATGTGAGATCAGAAGAGGACACCTTGTTGGCTTCGTTGAGTCTGTAGGTAGGTAGATTGATGCTTTTTCCATATTTTCCTGTATCCAACTCACTTTTAGCTTTCTTTTTCCTATTAATCCAAGCATGTTTTCTTTGCTGCAGCATCACGCTGAGATCCAAGGCTTCTCAGCTTCTCTGGGGAACTGCAAGCCTTCTCTAGACTCCTGCTGATCCTTACTGTTTAGCTGCTCCTGTGAGAGTTACACAAAAAGGCTATTCATTTTGTATGGCATGACGTAAGCAGGAAACTCTAGAGCCTTTCTTCTCTTTCCCGCACCCAAGGCTGGAACACAGGTCATGATTAATGTAATGCAAGGACTGTTGATGCCAACAATCACCGCTAAAAATGTTGAGAAACTGACTGCCAATCTATCATGCTTTATCACAGCTGTGTTTTGCTATTCTGCAACGTCATAGCACTTGAGAGGGGCTGAAGTACATTTACTGTAATAGCATTTACTGTAACAGCAGCTGGCAGGGGTGTGTAGCAGGGACTGGAATGCTTATGGTAAATATAGCTTTATATACTGTACATGCATAATGTTACTGTGTTGTTCAGGGAGCATTTCCGGATTAATTGTTTTATATAATTATGCAAGTTTTAGTCTCTCGGCTACAAATATTGCTGGAGGCACCAGCACAGTCCTTTAGGAGCATGTTGTATGTGGGACAGACATCCCGCTGGAAGTAATAGTACGCTGCTTGTGGGACAGACATACAGCTGGAGGCAATAGCACACTGCCTATAGGACAGACATCCCGCTGGAAGTAATAGTACGCTGCTTGTGGGACAGACATACAGCTGGAGGCAATAGCACACTGCCTATAGGACAGACATACAGCTGGAAGCAATAGTACGCTGCTTGTGGGACAGACATACAGCTGGAGGCAATAGTACGCTGCTTGTGGGACAGACATACAGCTGGAGGCAACAGTACGCTGCTTGTGGGACAGACATACAGCTGGAGGCAATAGTATGCTGCTTATGGGACAGACATACAGCTGGATGAAAAAGCACACTGCCTATAGGACAGACATACAGCTGGAAGCAATAGCACACTGCTTGTAGGACAGACATACAGCTGGAGGCAACAGTACGCTGCTTGTGGGACAGACATACAGCTGGAGGCAATAGTATGCTGCTTATGGGACAGACATACAGCTGGATGAAAAAGCACACTGCCTATAGGACAGACATACAGCTGGAAGCAATAGCACACTGCTTGTAGGACAGACATACAGCTGGAGGCAATAGTACACTGCTTGTGGGACAGACATACAGCTGGAGGCAATAGTACGCTGCTTGTGGGACAGACAGACAGCTGGATGAAAAAGCACACTGCCTATAGGACAGACATACAGCTGGAAGCAATAGTATGTTGCTTGTAGGACAGACATACAGCTGGAGGCATTTAAACTTTCCTTTTTTTGTGTTGCCTCTTTATTAAGATTGGCAGATGGTTAAATGATGAAGTCGCTGTCACTCCCCATCTCTGCAGCTCACTAGTTGAAGAGGCAGATTTAGGGTGATTCCCAATATAACCACAGTCACAATTTCTGATAAATCACCTGATGTTCTATTGAAACACACAATTGAAAGGGGTTTCTGGCAGAACATGCAGTTCTTTGTTGGGAGTTACTGGACTTGTGCATATATTTGTTCCACTAACAGTGACACTGCATTGGCATCCATTTCCCAGTCACATATAGTTCCTGCTTAGAAGGCAAGGTCTGGAGAATATATTAGCAAACACTCCCTTATCAAATGCTCTGCATACAAATGACATTCCAGTAAGTATTGGCATCAGCTTGTCACTTTGTCACAATTAACATAAAGCTGTCGTGGTGCAACACAGACAGAGATTCAGCCCTGTTCACAACTGGCCTTCAATAGTCATGATTTTTACTTACAATTTTGTTAATTCACAACAAATAGGCACATTTGCATCACAGCAGTAAGCCCAGAGCAACAAGTTGGTGGTCAAGCCTTTATCAGCTAAATCGATCCTGTTTTCAAATGGGGGTCACTGACCCCTACAGCTAAAAACAAATACTGCTCGATGAGCTTACACGTTTATTATTGTTTATTTTATTTTATTTATCTTTCTAATCAGGCCTATTCATATTCTAGTCTCTCAATCAAACCGCTGACCGGTTGTGAAGGCAAACAAAGATCCTAGCAACCAGATAGCTGAATAAAATTCCAACCTGGAGATTTGCTAAACTAAAAAAAAAAGCTAATTAAATGAAAACCTACAAACTAATTGCAAACGAGACTCGACGAGTCCCATAGTCACAGTATAAGGGTCAGGCCACAATGGGCGTTTTGGGGAGATTTAGTCGCCTGGCGCCTAATCGCCTTGTTTTTGCGGCGACCAATTTCCCCAAACGCCTTCCCGCACTCTGCGCCGGCTAAAATGAAAAAACGCCAGGCGACCAAATCTCCCCAAAACGCCCAGTGTGGCCTGACACTAAATATAATGCAGAATCACTTGTGCGTGGAATGATTACACAATAAGAACCATGACATCATTCAGCCCTTGCCAAATGCTTCTTCCACCACATTTTCTTCCGCATCTCCTTAAACCATGGCCTATTGCTTTACCTTGCACAGAAGTACAGACGCAGAACCATCTGTGCCCTTCTCACTCCCATGGAATCTTTTATCCTTTCCCTCTAGTTTTATTTAGGGATGCACCAAATCCAGGATTTGTACATGCAAATTAGGAAATTTCATGACTTTTTGTCACAAAACAAGGAGGTAAAAAATGTTATCCCCCCCTCCCACCCCTAATTTGGGCTTCTCTACCAGCCCAAGGCAACCACAGCCTTTTAGCAGAGAATATCTGTGTCTCTGAAGATGCCCCAGTAGCTCCCCATCTTCTTTTCTGCTGATTCACTGCACATGCTCTGTGCTACTGTCACTTACTGAGCTTAGGGAGCCACTCACAATATACAGTATACATATGGGCAGATTTATCAAAGGTCGAGGCGAATTAAAAAAAAAATCGAATTTCAAGCTATTTCTTGTGTACTTCGACTAGGGAATAGTCCAAATTCGATTTGAATTTGAAAAAAATTAGAAAATTTGAATATCGAAATTTATCATATCATGTCTTTAAACATTCGACTTCCACCATTCGCCATCTGATAAAACCTGTGAATTGCTGTTTTAGCCTATGGGGGACCTCCTAGAACCTATTTGGACTTGAAAATTTTTGGGAAAAACTTAAATTCGAATTCGATCAAATTCACTATTTCTTAGTTTCGTACGATTCTAATTCGGCCGAATACAGACCTATTCGGCCAAAAACAAACTTTGACTTAATTTTGGTTGGTCATTCTGAATTCAAATTTCGAGGTTTTTCAGATTCGAACCTTGATTAATATGCCCCATAAAATATACATGTCACAATATAAGGCTGATTAGTAATTAATACAGATGATTACTATATGGCAGCACAGAAACCAGTGCAACTACAGTAGCATCAGAATTTAATAATCAGCCTTGTAGCTTCAGCTTATATTACAGATCTCATTTTCTGCTGGATAATTAGTGACGACCCCTAAGCTTAGCTTCTCAACAGCTGCTCAGAGCCCACTGAGCATGTGAGTGTCACAGACACTTTCCAAGATGGTGACCCCCTGTGACAAGTTTAAAGTCCTGGATCATTGCTGCTATTGACAAGCTGAAACTTTAGGCTGGTGCAATATATAAAATATGGCATTTTTAGCCTTCCAAATGCTTCTCCCCAGCATGCAGTTGAATATTAAGGGGGTGATTCACCTTTACCTTTTAGTATTTTATAGAATGTTCTTTTCCCTGCAACTTTGCATTTTGTTTTAATCATTTTTTTTATAGTTCATTAATGATTTGCCTCTCTTCTTTCCAGCTTTCCAGCCAAAAATGATTGCGCTGTGAGGCTACAATGATATTGTTATTCTGACTTTTTACTATGCATGTTTCAATTAAGGCCCTCGTTTATTCATATTCCAGTCTTTCCTTCAAACCACTGCCTGGTTGGTAGGGTAAATTAGACCCTAGCAACCAGACCGCTGAAATACCAAATGGAGAGCTGTTAAACAAAAAGCTGATCATCAAAAAAAAATAGAAAAGAAAGACCAACTGCAAATTGTCTACATCATAATAATTTTAAAGGTGAACTACTCAGTGTATCCATACCACAATGTCTAGGTTGATTAGCAAATCAAAGTGCTGAATTAAATGGGCAAACAGAAGTAATTTAAGGAGTTAAAACAGTTTGTGAAGCCGCTTACTTACAAAGCGCCATGAAATATTTGGACTTTATCCCAGGTTTGATATAACCGTAATCCATGAACTGTAACAGGTCAATCCTGTCACTTTCCACTTGCGGCAGAGCCTGTCTGTACCCATGTACTTTTCTGTTATTTGTTCTGCACTTTGGAATTGTGAAACCTGGTCTCTCAAGCATTCCAGCACTAGATATAATAATAATAATAATAATAAACATTCTTATGCCTGAAATGAAGACTCTGCTTATCACATACCACGAACACAAGGGCAGGATGTTATTAAAAATGAGCTAAACACGATCAGAAAAGATTAAACTGTAGGAATATTGCTTTAGTGTTAACAACTGCTCCATCTCTAATGAGCATTAGACCAATCAAACTCAATGAAATCACATCAGAAGGGAGTAGAGACTTACAGGTGAGGGAGATTTAACCTAAGGCTTTGAACCCTACAATGGATCCCCGTGTTGCTGAGAGTGGGTCACCCACCATTCCACTGAATAATACAGCAGCATTTCACCTTTGCTTTCAAATGCATGTGGGGAGAAAGGATAATTATTTTATCATTTGCTCCAGTGCCAACAAAAATAAATAAATAAAACGATAAAGCGGCAATAAATCACTCCCTAATTTTCTTTCATCAGATGAATTTATATAACTTGACTATTTGGCTAATGATGGGATCCCTGTTTCTGGCCAACTATTATAGGTGGTGATTGCTACTGATATATTTCTTATTCATTATGAGCCCATGCACCTCATTAGAAACTACCGTTTAAAGGAGAACTAAAGCCTAAAATTAAATGTGACTAAAAATGGCATATTTTATATACTGAACTTATTGCACCAGCCTAAAGTTTCAGCTTGTCAATAGCAGCAATGATCCAGGACTTCAAACTTGTCACAGGGGGTCACCATCTTGGAAAGTGTCTGTGACACTCACATGCTCAGTGGGCTCTGATTGGCTGTTGAGAAGCTAAACTTAGGGGTCGTTGAAAATTATCAAGCAGAAAACGAGGTTTGTCTGTAATAAAAGCTGATGCTAAGGGGCAGAATATTAAATGCTGATGCTAATTGCACTGGCTTCTGTGCTGCCATGTAGTAAATATCTGTATTAATAACTAATCAGCCTTATATTGTGACATTTATATTCTATTTGTACTGTATATTGTGAGTGGGTCCCTAAGTTCTGTAAGTGACAGCAGCACAGAGCATGTGCAGTGAATCAGCAGAAAAGAAGACGGCGAGCTACTGGGGCATCTTTGGAGACACAAGTCGTCCTGCTAAGGACTGTGGTTGCCTTGGGCTGGTACAGAAGTCCAAAACATAATGTACAACATTTCTACCTACTTATTTAGTTAAGCTTTAGTTCCCCTTTAAGGGCTGTGATTATTTGCAAGTAATTCATCCCTCTGTAAAACAGGCCAAGCAATAAAACAGCATACAACCAAAGTTTTGGAATTTTAACAAAAATGTATAAGTATCTGCCTCCCCCAGTATATTTAAGAAGAATAAAAATGGAGAATCAGAGATCCTGGGTACAATAAAATGTACAAAATCGTTAAAAAAGCTACTTGGGCCCATATCAATATGATTACAAAACGTAAACATTTCTGCACTTTGAGGATAAAGGACCAGAAAAGTAAAAATTAACATAAATAACATTTGAGGGGAATCGGTATTTCATGGAAGGAAAGTGCTTTTTAGAAAATATTCTTCACCAATGCTTTGAACACAATGAGGAAGGCAGAAGAACTGACGCTCAGGTCTGTTTTGGAAGGATATAAAACTTTGAGGTTTCCTTCCATGTCTGTGACACGCACTTGTTCCACTATGAGTTGAGGGGCAGACCCTGTGTTAGGATTATCATTGGCCGCTGGCTCTTGCTGATCCAATGCTTCCGGCTCTTTGTTTTCCAATGTAAACTGATGGAGCTCTGCCATTTTCTGGAAACAGTATAACAAATGGTAATTACATATTTAGCATTCATCACATGCTCTATGCGATTACAACTCGGTAATACTTAGAAATTCTGGGCACAGAGCAAAGCTTCAGTTCCATGAATACGTATACAATAAGCCGTAACCCGCAATCATACTGGGTTAGAAAAATAAACACTGTTGGCTGAGATATCGCAGAGATATTCCATGTCTCAGGGCAGATTGAATGTCACAAACGTTATTACTCTCGGAAAGGAAATATATTTCCACACCAAGTGAAAGTCTTTTAACAGTTCAAGGAATGAAAAACTAAACCTTCTTTCCTGCCATTATCAAGCTGATCACTTACATTGTGTTCCAGCTAATACCCAGAGCCGCCCGTATCACATATACCCTAAACAATTACTAGGCTGGATCAAAATACACACGCCAACAGCTCTTGCTATGTTCTGCTGGGTCAGCAAGGGGAAAGAAAGAATCTACTGTTGAGCTATACCATGGGATAAAATTGGACTATTCCATAAAAAGATGAAAATGGAAGGAAAAAAGGAACCATAACACTAATACTTTTATAGTTGCTCAGAGATACCAGGGTCGTTATAAGGAATTTAGCTAGCCCACTTCTGCAGCTTGCTTGATTTTCATATTGCAGCACTTGATTCTGATTCTGACAAGGGCATTATCTGCAACGAAATTGTATCCAGTTTTACTGTCTTAATGGTTTTCCTACCAGACTTTAATAACATACAGGTGGGTTAATTGGCCCCTGATAAAATAGACCATAATGGGACTAAGGGCTCTTACTCACTGGCGTTCTGACCTGCGCTCCCCTGCGTTCCGTTTCTTGGCGTTCAGCCGCAGGGGAGCGCAGGAATAGACGCATGTCATTATTTCAAATGGGGCTGTACTCACTCAGACGCGTGTAGGCGCCGAACGCAGGAAAAATGCAGCATGTTGCGTCTCAACCTGCGTTCGGCGCCTACAAGCGTCTGAGTGAGTACAGCCCCATTTGAAATAATGACATGCGTCTATTCCTGCGCTCCCCTGCGGCTGAACGCCAAAAAACGGAACGCAGGGGAGCGCAGGTCAGAACGCCAGTGAGTAAGAGCCCTAAAAGTAAAAAGGAACCTTAGATTCTCCACTGGGGTTGAGATTTATGTGAATGATGTTCTGTTTAATGAGCTTTGGGCATATATTTATTAAGGGTCGAATTGAAAATTTTAATTAATTACATTTTTATGGTCAAAACTTTCAAATTAGAATTGTGAATTATCAAAACTCATTTGCAATTTTAATTCAAATTTCCAATATCCCACTCTGGCCGTTTAATAACTCGAATTCGACTATTCACCACCTAAAACCTGCCAAGTTTTTGAGGGGTTGAACTTGATGGACTTTGTCTTTTTCAACCCGATTTAACTATGATTTAACTATGTTAACTATGAGTTTAAATACAAGTCAATGGGAGAGATCCAGGGACCAATTTGGACATGTTAGCAGCCTTCTTGAAATTCAAGTTTGTTTTCTGAGAAAAAACTCAAATCACGTTTCGTCGAATTCGATTCGAGTTTTCAGGTCGGGAATATTCGTCTGAGCTTTAGATATTCGATTTTCTTTATCAATAACCCCCAGGCGAATTTCAAGTATATTTGAATTTAACAGAGTTTAAAAAAAAACTCACATGAATTTGAAATTCGAATAAATATGTCTCTGTGTAAAGCATAATTATAATAACAGGGTGTGCTACATTTAAAGGAGAAGGAAAGGCATCCTGTACTTGGGGGTGCCAAATGTTAGGCACCCTCAAGTGATTTTATTTACTTACCTGAAACCCCGGGCCGATGCTCCTATCAGCAGAAAACGGCACCGGCCGTGGTCATACCAGTAAGCACCACGGATTGATTCTCTTTTGGCTTCTTCTGTCTCCAAATTTCCCGGGGCTGACGCATGCACAGTTGAACGAAATAGCCGACATTTTAGTTAAAGTTCAGTTTTTCATTCTATGGCGCAGCTGCAGCCACGCGAAGAACGTAAGATGGAAGAGGATCGCTCCGTGGAGTTCACTGGTATAACCCTGAGCCGGTGCAGTTTTCTGCTGATAGGAGCACCGGCCCGTGGTTTCAGATAAGTCACTACAATCACCTGGGGGTGCCTAACATTTGGCACCCGCAAGTGCAGGATCCCTTTCCTTCTCCTTTAAAGCATTTCCATTTATCTACAACTGAGTGGGACTGGAGAGAACTACATATTTTTTGTTTGTGTTAGTTGTCAGAAAGGAAACTGTTTCATCAATTCTAGGTGCAGTCCCTGATGTGACAATATTATGGTAGTTTTACATGTGCTTATTTGTCTGTATTCTACCACTGCAACGTCTAATAAGATTTGATATTGGATCCCAATGGATTAAGTCATTTCCTCTGTGCATTAAAAAAAGCAAGTGCATTGAGAATGTTTCCTTAAGAATCACTTGCCTCCTGAGAAAATGTTATTTTCTGGTTTATATCACACACACATCATGCTGAGAATGAAATACTAACAAGGATGAGTGTGTCTAAAACATCTTTGCAGATCTGCAGGCTGGTACCGCTCGTTACATCCACAAAGACTTCTTTGGTGCTTTTCCAGATCTTTCAACATGAAATTCATAATTAAAAAGGATTCAATAACTACAGAACAAGCCTCTGGAATTAAGTGTACAGGTATGGGATCCATTATCCATAAACCTATTATCCAGAACGTTCTGAATTATGGAAAGGTTGTCTCCCATAGACTCCATTTTAACTAAATCTACACGATTTCCTCTTTTTCTGTTATAATAAAACAGTACCTTATATTTGATCCTAACTAAGATATACTTAATCCTTATTGGAGGCAAAACCAGCCTATTGGGTTTATTTAATGTTTAAATTATTTTCTAGTAGAAGAAAGATATGAAGATCCAAATTTCTGAAAGATGCCTCATCTGGAAAACCCCAGTCCCGAGCATTCTGGATAACAGGTTTCATACCTATATATATAGTATTTACGGTCAAGTTTAAAAAAGAATTGCCATTTTTTAGAAGGCAATAATACAAGGAAGCACAGCTTAAGTTATATGTAAAATACTCCTTTCAGTACATTTGCATTTCTTCATATAGAAGAGAGCAGTTTAACTGCCAGTTAGGGCTAGAGATGGACCGAATCCACTATTTGGTATTCGGCCGAATCCTTTGTGAAAGATTCGGCCGAATACTGAACCGAATCCTAATTTGCATAAGCAAATTAGGGACAGGAAAGGGAAAAGTGGAAAACAGTTTTCTTTCGTGGCGAAAAGTCACGCAATATCTCTACCCGCCCCTGGTTTACTTATGCAAATGAGGATTTGGTTCGACCAAGCAGAAGGATTCAGCCGAATCTGAATCTTGCTGAAAAATGCTGAATCCTGGATTCGGTGCATCCCTAGTTAGGGCATAAACTGTATAAAAGTTATTTCAATACACACAAAAGACACACGGTTCTAATAAATACATGCAGATGCCCACAGTGAGGTGTGAAATACGGCTCCAGTTACTTTTATCGACTAAAGGAAAAATGCCGGAAAGGAATGCAGTATATAAACAATGAACCTTACCTTATACTGGATAAGTATTGACAATATTAACCTCCCCTATAAACTGTATCATTTGGCAGTGAATAGATACCGTCACTGCCATGCGTCTCCGTGAAAGTGAAGCAGATCCATTGATCAACACTAGGGGGCCAGTTATCGCATTCGCTGAAAATAAAGCTACGTACACATTAACGCCTGGTTTACTAAACAGTGAAATGTGCAAAAAAACATTTATGCAAGAATATTAGCAATATTTTACCGCCACCTATGTAGTGGCGTAAAAGTATTTTTTCACAAGAAAATTCTCAAGGTGCAGGAAATATCCCATAATACTGTTTTTTTTACCCATCATTCTTTGCTGACAGGAGAGAGATCTGTAGCTACTGCTGACAGGATGTTTTGGCTTCTGCTTCTATCTGGTGCAACAGCAGCAGTTTCAGCTCAGCGGTGTATTATTGGCAGCGGCATCACGGTCCAAGGATTCGTCAGCCTCTACGCTTTTTTGGTTTCATTGTGATTGGCTACATTAAACTGTGCATTTCTATTAAGCAAAGAGATTAACTGGTATGATTCTTGTTCCTATGATTCTATTGGCAGAAGGGTTTATATGATGCAGACATGTTTGATTGGTGTGGAGTGGTCAATAAAGTTTATGAGTTTTGAAGATGCATTTCTGGCCATAAATGTCACAGTAAAAAATTGCCATAATAACCGCCATAAAACAAGCCTATTTTATAGCATAAATATTCACAAAAACTTAATTTGTCGCCAGAAAATTCGCAACTCGCTAAAATTACCGTTAACGTAAGCAGGTACGTTAACATAGTTACCGCAAGTGACTTCTGAGCGCATGCGAATATTCTGGCGTAAAAATATTCTCAGCGATAACATGCGGAAACTTAAAGTCAGATTTACCTTACTTTAGTAAACGGACCACCAGGTTAGTAAACCAGCCCCTACAAAGGTTAATTTGTTGTCAAAAGATGCAATTATGGAGAATATCAGGCTGCTTCAAAAAGAAGCAGACACTTTAGTAAATGTGGAACTTTTTTCTACTCATTGCTTGGTTTCACTTCAGCCCTGTCCAGTGATTTACTGAATGCCAAGTATACTTTAAGCGTGTGTCATTCAAGGTGGTCTGTATACAATGTCCACATTAGCCCAAGTCAAGTTATAAATCAGGAAATCATTTTATCTACATGCAACTTAAAGTGGACCTGTCACCCAGACACAAAAATCTGTATAATAAAAGTCCTTTTCAAATTAAACATGAAATCCAATTTCTATTTTTTATTTAAGCATTCATAGCTGTTGTAAGCTCATTTAAAAATCTCAACTGTCAATCAAATATTGTCTGCCCGTGGCATAGAGGCGGGGCAGACAATTACTTCCACTTTCAATTCTTTTGAATATTTTTTTTGGGTGACGGGTCCCCTTTAAATGGATCTGCAGTGTCTGAGATATGAATAATATTCTAGCTATGATCCTTAACTGGTGTATAGTGTATGGAAAGTTACACTTTTAAAGTGGCCAAAGACAAACCAATAATATTGTATGAAACTAATTTTCCCACCAGGAGACGAGCAGACCAATATTAGCAGAATACTTGGATATCGGTCGGCTCGTCGATTGGGCTGGCTGGAAATTTTGATTGGATGCCGCACCCAAACATCGGCCATTTTTAGTGCTAAATCTATGGCCACCTTTAGTTACAGGCTAGTGTTATTGCTAGTGCAACACAATTTACATTGTAGAACCAAAAGCACTGGACACTGTGTCTATAGCAGAATCTGTAGTACAAACTGTGCCAACAAAAAGATTTTTGTTGAAATGAAGTGTACAAACCATGAGTTCTGAATCTACAGTTTTCTACAGTTTAACAGTAACTTAAAAAGAAGTGCTAAACTACATGTTATACTAATAACATGGCAAGAGATAAAAAGGATAAAAACAGGTAAACATAATAAGTTTGTGTTTAGAAATACAGAAAGAAATAGCCAGCACTCGGTATTGACCAGCTGCTATATGCCAGCGCTCGGTCTAACCCACATTCTGGAGTTGACCAGCTACTATAAACAATAAAAAGCCAATATTTGTACACAAAGAGAAAGAGAAAAATTGGCAGAGCACAGTTTGCCTTACAAAATAATTATATAAAAAAATAAGATCAAGGCCCTCATTGTACGTGAGGGGTTTGATGTAGAATGTGAGCTTACATATTTTGGCCAAAGTGTGGTACAAACACTTCCTTTTTTGTAATAATTATTTTTAAAGGCAATCTTTCTCTTTGTGTTTAGAAATGGACTTACAATTAGCAGGTCAGAAAGCAAACCTTCCCTTCAATTTACTTTTGAACTGGTGTACAAAATTCATGCAAAGAGGTGGATGGGTCCAAATAAACAATATATTTGGTTTGTGTTTTTGGCTGTTGCAAGTCATCGATACCGGAAGATTCCCAGAAGGTTTGGACTTCTTTTGTAAGTGTTTTATAAACCCAAATGAAAGGGCCAGTAAGGTAAAATGAATATATACTGTATAGACTCACCTTTGTATTCTCGCTGTTTGTGATTGGTGGGAAGGAAACGACTGCATTTTCAGTATCAACTAAGCAGGGATAGTTTCCTTTGCAATCCAATAAATGAAGGTACCTGTACAAGTATGAAAAGGGTTATTATTTTCAGCCATTTAAGCAGGCCATACACAAGTTCACTGCATCATATGCTAGGTAACTATAGGCTGATTCAAATAAATAACACAGGGAGCAATGCAGGCCTCACTGGAAAAGAACGGTATTCTTTGGAGAGATATAGTTCAAACCAACAAGATGTTCCTTCCACTTTTGACTGATAATTGAGATCTGAAAGCACCATTAAGATACTGGTCAGTGAAGTCATTGCTTTGGCCATTAAGGGTCAGGCCACACAGGGTGTTTTGGGGAGATTTGGTCACCTCGTTTTTGCAGCGACCAATCTCCCCAAATGTCTTCCCTGAATCTGCGCCGGTTAAAATGAAAAAACGCTGGCGCTAATTACACACGCCGATTCGTTTTCCGAAGTCGCCCAAATCTCCCCAAAACGCCCTGTGTGGACTTACCCTAACAAGGGCCAATAAACTGGCAGTTTGCTCAACAGTGGCTGAGCCTCTTATCTCAGAAATAGTAGGAGCACAAAAGATACAATTGGCAATAAATCACTAGCTATTTCTATTTAAGTAAAGCAACAGAATTATTTGTGTCACTGCCATCTAATAGCACAGCTGCTGTGTGCGCTGCCCGTCCATATGCTGCTTGTAAATCCAAAAAGGGACCGGAATTATAGAATATATAGCACCTGCACATTGGTATGTTTATGTCAGAGCAGTAAATTCTACGGCAGATGGCACTGAAAAAGTTAACCTATTGTATGTAATGTGCATTGATGCTTTCATTCCTATAAGAATAAAAATAAACACCTATACAGTTGGATAAGCGCTATATACCATTTAGCATTAGATACGAACATGAAATTTATTGGGCATAAAAAAAAGTGCAACAAAATGATCATATACACAAAGTGAAAATATTATGCCTTCCAGAAATTACAAATAACACTCCAAAATGCCCATATACAATATGTTAAACGGGAGATATTCATTTTTGCCTTTGTGCAGGACTCAGTAGCAGGGGCAACGTTTACTTATTGAAGATGCAGGCGTTTCAGAAGGGACAGTACAACTGAAATAGATATGGATAACCCCATAAGAATCTTTGTTTACTAGGTGGGAGAATATTTCTTAGTTCGATGGCTTCTACATGCTCATCGAAGTGCTTATGGCCTGAATATGTGGCAGATCACCATTCTAAGCAAAAAAGTGCCACAGTGACACCCCTGTCTGCCATAACTTCAAACAGCTCGGCTATGTTTAATTTTATGTTCTAAGAAATGACATTAAAAGAAAAATTAATTGACTGCCCCCCCCCAAGCAAATCATCAGACATTACCTAATCCTGGAAACTATGCAGTGATGCAACTGTTCCATTGTTCTGTAGGTGCTGTACTTCTTCCACTTCTACACTCCCCTTCTTGTGTGATAATAGGAGTTCCTATACTAGTACAGAATATATTGATTATGTGCCATTCACCCTACTACAGATAAGGGGCAGCTGGAAAGCTGAGTTCACAGCAATGAGGTCCAGATCAAGCAAACACAGGTTTCTAGCAGGTTGTTGTTATGTAACTACCGATTAACAGTGGAATCTTTCTCCAAAGATTACATTGCTAACATATTCTATGATCACGCGTATATAGTTTCAGCGCTGAACAAACATCTTTTTCCCCCACAGCCCTGAGAGTAAAAGCAGGAATAAAAGTTTTGTGTGGGAAAGTCATATGCTCACACCGTCAGCCTATCAAACACAAAAGTTGAAATACGTAGCATATTCTGCTATCGGACCCAACCTGTATGTTATGGTCAAGAAATCCAAGACAACAGCACACTGTAAAAATTTAATAGCAGGTTTAACTAAAGTAAATAATGACTTTACTAGAAAGTTATACATTATTATAGCTGCACCGTATCTCATTAAAGCAGTTCTTAACCTTTCAATTAGTTATTCGTATGATGTAGACAATTATGTAGACAATTATGTCTAATCAGTCTACATTTTCCCATTTTTCATGCAGCTGCTTTTTCATACCAGCTTGCTGAAGCTAACAGATTTGATGCAACAATGGCCGACATGTCATTAACTGAACAAGAAGAAAACACAAATAAGAGCTACTAACCCCACCAGTAAGACCTTATCTATAGTTTATTTACAGTACCAGAAGCAAAACCAAAATATGAAAGTAGTTTAAATTAGTGATGCACCGAATCCACTATTTTCGATTTGGCCGAACCCCCGAATCCTTCACGAAAGATTTGGCCGAATACCGAACACGAATTTGCATATGCAAATTAGGGATGTATAGGGAAAAATTTTTTACTTCCTTGTTTTGTGACAAAAAGTCATGTAATTTCCGTCCCCGCCTTAATTTTCATCTGAAATTAGGATTCGGATTCGGTTCGGCCGGGCAGAAGGATTCGGGTGAATCCGAATCATGCTGAAAAAGGCCAAATCCTGGCCGAATCCCAAACCGAATCCTGAATTTGGTGCATCCCTAGTTTAAAGGAATGAAAATATAATGTACTGTTGTCCTCCAGTGGAAAAACTGGTGGGTTTGATTCAGAATCAGAAAGACTACTATATTTTATATAAACAAGCTGCTGTGTAGCCATGGGGGCAGACATTCAAGCACAGGATACATAGTAAATAGCAGATAAGTTCTGAAGAATCCCATTGTATACTACAGAGCTTTTCTGTGTTATCTGCTGTGTATCCTATGTCCTTTCTCAGCTTTGAATGGCTGCCTCCATGGTTACACAGCAGTTTGTTTATATAAACTATTGTAGAGCACCAGTTGTACCAGTGTAGCGCAACGGTAGATTATATTTTCATTGCTTTAAAACACTTTCATGATTTGGTGTTACTGTTCCTTTAATTCATTAGTTCATGCTTGCAACTATTGCTTTATATGACGACAACTAGGCACTGAGCTATACAATCAATAATTCGACGGTGGCAAAGGCAGCTGCAGGGGGGAGTCTCACATTTATGGTGATCCCATTTAGTTACATATTGTTGCATTGTTCTATTATTTCATAAATCAGATTTTAATAAATCATACTTAATTGATTCTTATCTTCTCTGAGAATTAAAGCCTCAGCAATGGTACAGTAGGATAAATTATGCATTCCCTATATAAATAAAACAGGTGTAGGGGACATAAATATAAAACAGGTTTGTTAAAAAACAGAAGCATATGACAATTCAAGTAATTCAAGCTCACACTATGGATTCTGAGAAAGACATTTTGACCAACTTGTGTAGTCCAGAGACATTCTGTCGCTTTTTCTGCTTCCTTTGCTCCTCTGCTTCAAACTGCAGCTGCCGAACAAGATCCTTTGCATTGATTTCTTTGCAACCCAAGGGTACAACCTGCAGAAATACACAGGAGCACCCCCCCCCCAACACACAAAGTTTAGATTTCAATCAATGACAAAACATAAGTATTAGTAAAAAACGAGCATGGTTTGACATTATAGAATTAGAAACACAGACTCTTTGTCAGACTTCGATGTCTGATGAAACGTTATGTTTGAATGAAACGTTTTTTGGGACTTAGAGGAAGTCCTATGCACTCCATTGCACTTCGCCTGGTCTGAGCTGGCGAAGGCAAGTCTGGCGCCTGGTGATAGAGTGTGAATGATCGCTAGCGTCTGTCTCTTTTGCTAGCGAAGTTATGCCTGTGCCCATTAGTAAATCGGCAAAGTTCCTGAATGACTTCACGCTGACGAATTTTCACCAGCGTTAGTCACTTTGCCCTTTAGCAAATCTGCCCCATAGAGTAAGGATGCACCAAATCCACTATTTTGGTTTTGGCCAAACCCCCGAATCTTTTCTGAAAGATTCGGCCGAATACCGAACCCTAATTTGCATATGCAAATCAGTGAGGGGGAGGAAAAAAGATTAAAACATTTTTTTACTTCCTTGTTTTGTGATAAAAAGTCACATGATTTTAAGGATTCGGAATCGGTTCAATTGGATCAAACATAATCCAGATATCCTAACATACAGCAGTATCACTTGAGATCCGACTGCTAAGCCAACAGCTAAGCAGAGCAGATCACGAGTGAATCGGTGCATGCACAGAAATTTTAAATATTAAAATCACCCAAAGTAAAAGCAATACACTTGCAGGACACTTGATTGGGTTAATCCTGCCTTTCATAAAGTAAACAACTTTAATACAGTTCAATGACACTTTGACTCTAGCTTCAAAAATAAACAATACATTGTATTGTGCCAGTTTAAACAAAGCATTTCCATAGCACACGTGTTACCTATTCCCAGAAGTTAAGGTGCGTTCTACAGATCTTAAAGGGAGTCTGTCATGATTTTTATGATATATTTTTATTTCTAAATTACACGATTTCCACTGAAAATAATTAAATCTACAATATAACATTTCATTCCTGAACCAGCAAGTGTATTTTTTTTTTTTAGTTGTAATATTGGTGTGTAGGCAAACATCTCAGGTCATTTTGCCTGGTCATGTGCTTTCAGAAAGAGCCATTATGGAACTGCTTTCTGGCAGGCTGTTGCTTCTTCTACTCAATGTAACAGAATGTGTTGTAGTGGGACCTGGATTTTACTATTGAGTGCTGTTCTTAGATCTACCAGGGAGCGGTTATCTTGCGTTAGAAAACTGCCATCTGGTTACCTTCTCATTGTTGTATTGTTAGGCTGCTGGGGGGGATGATATCACTCCAACTTACAGTACAGCAGTAAAGAGTGACTGAAGTTTATCAGAGCACAAGTCACATGACTGAGGGCAGCTGGGAAACGGACAATATGTGTATTTTTTCTAAAAAAAATCTGTTTGCTCTTTTGCAAAATGGATTGCAGTGTAGACTTCTGCTGGAGCAGCACTATGAACTGATGCATTTTTTCCCATGACAGTATCCCTTTTAATTCAGTACAGTTTAAGAAAACAAAAAGACTTTTTATTAAAGAAAACAACATGGACAGAGTTTGTCTGCAGATGTGTCACCATTATTACATTTGTTGTTGTTTGCCCAGCTGTCTGAAATTTAAGCTACTGCAGAATGAGAATGAGAAAACACCTCTCCTAGCGCTTACATGCCAAATACACCTATTGTATCTCCTTCTCACAAAAGAGATCAGATAATACACAGATTACTGAGAACTCACAACTGAATGGAGACAGACAAGTGTTTTGACAGGAGATTGGCTGAGTGAGAAGTAAGTGCATCACATGTGGGTTTGTAATTGCATCTATGCTAAGACTGACCTTTACTGCTACTTGCAGCATTCTTCCAATGTTTGTCTAACACTACAATTATCCAATCTTTTAATAATAAAAGTTATTACATTCAGTGCAATGCACAATCATACCTTGAGATCTCTGGGCGGTCTGGCGTCATGCAATAGAGGTCCTTTCACTAAACGCAAGTCGTGAGTGGCGATAGTAGCTAAAGTCCTTTTATCACACATATCGTCATGGAGCTTGGTCTTAATAGTAAAATATAAAATTACAAGTTAGATAAGTACAATCACCCAGTAAGGAGCAATCATTATCCCAATTACTCTTGTAAAGGTGTAGAACCTTTAAAGGAGAAGGAAAGCTACCAAAGCAGTTTATCGCAAATAGATTAACCACAATAATGCAAGCTATAAGACTATATTTATTCTGCAGAATACTTTACCATACCTGAGTAAACAGCTCTATAAGCTCTCTGTTTCTTTAGGATAGCAGCTGCCATATTAGGTTGGTGTGAGATCACTTCCTGTCTGAGTATCTCCCTGCTCACTCATAGCTCTGGGCTCAGAATACAGCAGCGAGGGGAGGAGTGAAAGGGAGACAGGAGCAAACTGAGCATGCTCAAGCCCTAGCCCTGAAGGATTAAGCTGAAAACAGGAAGTCTGATACAGAAGTCCATGTGTTCACAATAGAAGGAATGAAATGCTGTGTTTCTTTTGAAAGAGGACTCAGAGCAGCATTACTTTGAAGTTTAACTTGTGTATTTATATAGACCTTTCTGATAAAGCTTACTTAATTCTAGCCTTTCCTTCTCTTTTAATAACATATTGTATATTAAACATTCTGCCTTCACATTTATATTAAGAAGGAGTCGTATTTTATTCGCCTTATGCATTCAAGAGAACTGTTCATGCCAGCTGATTCATGGGAAGCCAGTTAGATATGTTGGTTTATGGCCACAGTACATCTGTCCCATAGCGCACTTGTTTAAAGTTGGAGGCAGCTCTTCAAGAAATTTCTATAGTTCTATCCAGCTCTGTTGGCTCCACACACTATTATTATTTTAATACAATCTGACTAATGGACTTGTCACCCATCAAATTATAGATCCACTTCTTGTGCTACACACATAGAGCATAAAGCTTTCTGAAATGGTAAAAGAGCAGCAAAGCTTCACGAGTACACGGAAAAGTGGACCAGAGAGTACAAGAGCCTCTAGTAAAAGCCACACAGAATGAGTGAAGGAAATGGTAAAATACTTTCAGCAGCTTTACTTTGCACTTAACTCCTCATTCTATTGGCAGCAGTCTCTTTTATAAGATATCCACCAGGCCCGGACTGGCAATCTGTGGGTTCTGGCAAATGCCAGAGGGGCTGCTATAAGGTGTCATAGAAAGTCAATATTTAGTGGGCTGGTGGGGCCTGTTTAGGCCTCTGTGTGAGCTGATTGGGCCGCTGTGTACCTGAAATGCCAGGGCCTATTTTAATTCTCAGTCCAGGCCTGATATCCACCCAGCTGCTTAGGCACATTTATCAGAGTTAATCAATCAATAACTGCTCCATGTGAGTTTTGCACTATATGGATGGGGTCGGAGTATAGGTTTGAGGCTCTATGGCTTATGAAGAATACAAACAGAATCATCAGAATCATTTACTAGTTGTAAGCCATGTGTTTTTATCCAGTTTTGCAATTGTGCAAGAGCAAGCGATGCAGCTGCCTTTGTTTGTATTAAAGGAAAACTATAGCCCCCAAACAATGTAGGTCTCTATTAAAAGATACTGAGTAAAACAACTCATGTGTAAAATCCTGCTTCATGTAAATGAACCATTATCATAAGAATATACTTTTTTAGTAGTATGTGCCATTGGGTAATCATAAATAGAAAATTGCCATTTTAAAAAATAAGGGCCGCCCCCTGAGATCGTAAGATTCACTGTGCACACATACAAACCACATGTAAGGTCACATGAGCCAATTAACAGACAGAGTTCTGCCTTTTGCTTCAACACTACTTCCTGTTACAGTTAGTGTTGTAGTATTTCTGGTCAGGTGATCTCTGAGGCAGCACAGATAGAGTCACGAAATGGTGGCTCAAGGCAAGAGATGTAAAAGGGCAATATTTATGTAAATATATATTGCAGTTTGGTAAGATTCTTTAATATGTCATTCAATTTGATATAAACTATCTGTTCCTTAAGTATTCATTTTGGGGGTATAGTTTTCCTTTAAGCTTTTCCACTCAAGCATCCAGATCCCCTCTACAAATACACTTTAAGACATAGCAAAAGCTGAGAAAATTTAGTCTAGATCAAGGATGGGCAACAAGCAATAAATATTAGTGCCTTTTGTAGTTATAGTGATGTGCTGCCACCAAGTGGACAAATTACATTACAGCAATACAAGTCACTAAAAGGTTGTGACAAGTGAAAAACTTGCAAAAGCAGTGTCCTACTGCATGATTATGCCCTTTCATTATAATACTATTTATAATACTACTATACCGTTTCATTTTCTGCAGTGTGTATTGGAGTTTTGTTTATTAGGGATTACTTTCTATTATTCATTCAGATGTATTTCTATAGTTTATACTTAAAATGAATCTGTATATTGCTATGATAAATAAAATATTAAGGTCCCAAAATGCTCTAACATAATGTAGAAAAGCTATCTTGAACAGTCATTGTCTTATTGCAAAGAGCAGGGTTTCATAAACCTTTATTTAAATTGGAATGAGCGTGAGTTTAGTTACCTAAAGTTCAGTATGCTGAACCCCCCCCACAACTGATCCCAGAATTTTGTGTCTAATGAATGGATATCCATAACAGTGATAAAATGACAGGTACAGAGGCTCATAGATCCAGTTCTTGGGAGCAGTGATATGTACTTTTCAACAATTTATAACAATACCACGTAAGTGTACAATTGAACCATTAGACATATGTTATCACTAGGCTGATAATATCCCTATAATACACAAGAGCCATAAATATCCTCTAAATGATATCCTTATAAACTGTGCTTATTGATGTCATTTCTATCACATGACTGACTGAACCTGTGTATTATAATAAATAAAGTAGCCCCTGTTGCAAAATATGAGGATATTAGAAGTCACTTTGGCCTTGTGTTTTTATATGATCATGGAACTCCTCGGTAACTTATAATATCCTTATATTTTACAAGAGGGGGTAGTTTATTCAGTGCAGCATAAAAGGAAACTCACCTGAGCCGTAAGAAACCTTTTCAGGGCATTGCCTGACCTGAGGTTCATGCCTTTCACCACACAGCACACAATGTATGGACTCACATCTTTTTTACTACAATTGGTGTTGGATTCTCTGATATGTGCAAGATTTTCAGCATCATCTTATTGAGCTCTCCTACATCTTCCTCTTCATCAACCACACTTTCCTTCTGCTTTCATTCTTTCTTTTTCTTCTTCTCCTTTCTTCCTTCCCTGCATTCTCTGTCCTTGTTTTACCTTTCCCACCTCCTCGCCCACCAACCCTCAAGCACAGACTTGGCCTGGCACCCATTCACCATCTTTTCCAGGCATTTATCTTTCAGCTTGTTGCCCTTGAAATGTATATCCTTCAGTTTGGAGCAGTCCGCAAGCTCAAATGGGATGTCTGTGAGCAGGTTATTGGAGAGATCAAGGCTCTGGCAGAAAAAGAGAGAATGGTAACAACATTACTACAGTAAACAGAATACCATAACCATATGGGATCACAGTTAAAAAAATAAAAATATATATAACTGATCTAAACATATAAATTACATTTAAGGAATTGCTTAATGCTTGAAATGGTTAATATGTAAAAATTAAAGGGCATTCAATTCTTAAACATTGTAGTCTTTCTAGTTCACTGCAATCTGATTGCTAGAGTCCAAAAATGGAATATGAATAGGAGATGGACTGAATAGATAGTAATAAAAAGTAGCAATAACTTTGTAGCCTTACAGAGCATTTGTTTTTAGATGGGGTCAGTGACCCGAATTTGAAAGCTGGAAAGAGTCAGAGGAAGAAGGTGAATGATTCAAAAACTATAAAGAAAAAAATAACCATATAACAAGTTGCTTAGAAGTAGCCATTCTATAACATAATTGAAGTTAACTGAAAGGTGAACCACCCTTATAAGGATTGCAATAGAACCTCCAGACTCTCACTATTAATAATCTTGTACAGGTATGAGACCTGTTATCCAGAATGATCAGAACCTGGGGCTTATTACGGAAAATGGATCTTTTAGTAACTTAGGTCTACTAGAAAATTCCTTAAGTCTACTAGAAAATCATATTAACATTAAATAAACCCAAAAGGCAGGTTTTGCTTCCAATAGGAAATAATTAAATCTTAGTTGGGATGAAGTACAAGGTACTGTTTTATTATTACAAAGAAACAAGAAATAATTTTTTAAAATGTGAATTATTTGGATAGAATTGAGTCTATGGGAGGTGGCCTTTCCATAATTTGGCTCTTTCTGGATAACGGATCCCATACCTGTATCATAAATTTGTATTTGTAGAGAATTTTATGCGCTGGTCCTTAATCTCTGGGAAACTGTTGGCAAGGCCAGAGCATGTGCAATGAATCAGCAGATTACTGGTGCTTTAATCGGACACTTATTTTTTGTCCTTTCTAGGGATGGGCGAATTTGACCCGTTTTGTTTCGCCAAAAATTTGCCGCCGGCGAATTGTCGCCTATGCCCGTTAAAGTCTATTGGCGTCAAAATATATTTTGTTGAGCGGCAAATTTTTTTTTTTACGCGCATCTTTTTTTTTTGCCGCAAGACGCAAGTCTATGGGCATCATTTCCTTGGCGAAACAAGGTGAAATAATTTGCCCATCCCTAGTCCTTTCTAATGATAAAAAGCAACTAGTTCATGGGATTGCCTCACCTTGAGCCCAGGCAGCAGGCCAATGTCCCCTGCAGTTCCTGAATCTGATTGTCGGCAGCAGCGAGAGAAGAGGCAACTTCTAACTCGTTCCCGGAGATGTCCAACAAGCGCAGGGCCCGCAGCTGTCCAACAGCCGGGGAGGGGAGGCTCAGCTTGTTATGACACAGGACCAGGTTGTGCAGGTGTATGAGCTGAGCCAGCCCGGGAGGAACCTCTCAGCTGCTCACTTCCGGAGCTTCTCATCCAAACCGGGGACCAGCTCCCGCCGCTTCTCGCGCTCTACCTTCTCTAAAGCTGGCCATAGATGTTGAGATTTTTAAAAGATCAGATCCTGATCATGAGACCACGATCTTCTCAGAATGATCGTACGATCGTACTAATTTGCCATCAACTAAAAAGACCAATTTGCCAGGAAAACAAAGGGGAGCTGCCTGCTTGGCCCTGCAAACACAGATAGATTGCACTGGGACCGACAAAGATTTTTTAACCTGGCCGATCAATTTCCTGACAGATGTCGGCCAAAAAATCGTAAGATGTACGATCGTTCGAATCCCAATAACCGCACGATAATTTCAAAGGATTGGTCGGACTTCCCTAAAATCGGTCGTTGGGCAAGAAGAATCGTCACGTCTATGGGGAGCTTTACTCAGCCAACCTGTCGCCCCGACTGCTGCCATGATTGGCAATAGGAAGCCCAGTGCACCACGTGTAGGTTGCATGGAAGTGTGCCTCAGCCAATCACTCTCCAGCACGGAAGTGTGGCTCAGCCAATCACTCTCCAGCCCGGAAGTATTGCCCATCCAATCATTCTCGAGAACTTGTTTCAAGCCATTCCAATTCTTTTATCCCATGATTATTTCCAAATGGCACTCAGTCTCACATGACATGTCAACATGCCTTCAATTAGGCCCGGACTGGCAATCTGTAAGTTCTGGCAAATGCCAGAAGGGCTTAGGGTTGCCATCTTTTCTTGGAAAAAATACATGCCCTTCTATATTCTTGCTGTTCCTATTAATAACATTGGCATCAAGCTTCATTTTTACCGGCCAGGCCGGTAAAATACCAGCAAGGTGGCAACCCTAGTTGAGGGGCTGCTGTTAGATGCCTAAGACAGTCACTGTTGACTAGGGTTACCACCTTTTCTGGAAAAAAATACAGACCTTTCTATATATATTTATCTTTTTCCCTATTAATAACATTGGGATCAACCATAATTTTTACCGGCTAGGCCAGTAAAATACAGGCCAGGTGGCTACCCTACTGTAGACTAGGGTGGGAGACTGGTTGGGCCTCTGTGTATTTGAAATGCCAGGGCATATTTTGGCTCCCAGTCCAGACCTGCGTTCAATGTGGGGTTGCCACCTTTCCGGAATCCGGGCAGGGGGCGGTACACGTGACATCAGAGGCGGGGTCAGTGATGGGTCTGTAACGCGAAGGGAAGGGCCTGTGATGTGGCAGCCCGTGATTGGCCACAACGTAACAGGCTTGTCCGGCTTTCAGACTTCTGAAAACCGGGCAAGTATTTTGAAACTGGACAGCAGGTGTAAAAACCTAACTGTCCGGTTCAAAACCTGACAGGTGGCGACCCTAGTTCAATGTGTAGTTTATTCAAGATCCAAACTACGCAACGATTGCACTTTGTCATACCTTCCAACATTCTGGAAATAAAAGGAGGGCCAAAAAAAAGTTGACGATATTTTTATGACCACACCAATTTTTGTGTCCATTGGAGTGTAGAATCAAAGGAATTCCATATGATCTCTTAGTCCATCTCCAGACATGTTGGTATTTCTGACCTGGTGCAGTCCTGTCTTAGTCAACATAATTAGCCATAAATCTAAGGCCCATGTTTAGTCCCTTCTCCAGGGAATTGAAAGTTTCCATTAATTTGTTTGTTGGTCATTTGACCCATGAGCTGAATGTTGTGTATATACCAGAGAACTCCACAGCTTCATGGTAATCAGCTTGAAAAAGTACCTTAAATGTTCTGAAAGCTTGCTATGATTATATTAGTTTGCCAATAAAGGTATCACCTTTATACCGTGTTGTTATTTTTTATTTTAAAAGGGGTTCCCTGTAACATTTTTTACTGGCTAACACTGTACAGCAACTTTACCTGCTCTTCAGAAACCCGAACAATAATCTGGCCAAAACATGAAAAGCATTTAAAAACTGCAATACTCACTTCAACATGGCTTAGTTACTATCAAGTACAGTTCATTTCTTATTATTACTGATACAGAAAAAAGCAAATCAATCAAAAATAAGAATGTTTTTTTTTTCTAAATTAGCATTGTTGTATTTCAGAGCTTTCTGGATAAGTGATAAGCAGAATATAACTAGAGACAGGGTTCCCACCTGTGTGGTTTTGAACTGGGCATCAACTCTTTAATTAAAAAATTTATCTAAGTGATGCAATAACCTTGCCCTGGTGTCATAACTCCACCTACATCATTGTGCCCACCTCTGATGTCATCATACCTGTTCCTACATCACTGTCCCACCCCCAATGTTATTTGCCCTGCCCCCTGTGTTCTGGTTGAGCCATCAGCAAAGGTGGCAACTCTATAGTCGCAGCTGTGGCTTCACATACAGAAATGTACAGTGTAGATTCCGGTCAGGTCCACCTACTTCCAGCTTACATGCAACAGTGTGTGGTGTGGAAAGCCACTGGCTCAGCCTCAAAAAGGACGTAAAAAGGAAGTAAAAGGACTTCTGCAAGTTTTAAAAAATGTTGTTAAATGAATACAAATCAACCTATTATTTTTTTTAATGCAGAGATTGCAAATATGGATTGAAAATTCTGCCCAGACTGTGACTGTTTGCAACCCCTGTGCCCACTTAAAAAAAGTGCAGCTGGTGACGACAATTTCTGTAAGTGGACTCACCCAGACCCTTGTGAATTCGGTCACAAGAACTCTAAAGTGAACTGGAATTCAGTCAACTAAACAATTCAGACATGGGAAAACTCCGAGGGGACAGCATTTAGGACACCCTTGTGATCACATTCAGGATGTGGAAGAACTCCAGGGTGTGAGGTTCATTCTGCCAGCTGTAAGCAATATTAGAACTAACAGCTTGGTTTTATGGCTTTCAGCATGGGCAGAATGATTCATATAACTGCTTAGACTTAATTAAAAGTACCAAATTGACTTGACAGCTCTACCAGCATAAACACCTCCTCGGCTCATAACAAAGTTACTAATATATGAAAGATGGTCATAACAGTAATTGTGCTGGAGCAGCAGAGATTCAAGTGTGTAAATGCAAATTCCCCTCACTCCTTGCTTCGGGGGTGAA